>JBAJNP010000149.1:0-130885 GCA_036877545.1 Yasuhikotakia modesta | reverse complement strand
AATCAAACAAAAAAACACTTTTGATCATCAAAACTTTTTGATGAATCATGATTTCTAAATGGAAAATGTCCACACAGATCATTTTAGACACAGAATTTGAATTCGTGCAGTTAGTAAATGAGACCCAGTGTCAGCGCTTTGGTATTTTATGTTTCATACTGATTTAAACAACATCTGGCAACATAAAGCCAGAGGAAAGTACGTATGCGTGGTGTTGAGTACTGTGCACAGTAGATCTGTGCATCAATCAGTGAGATGTTTACACTGGCAACTCTCGTTTTCATGTTTACACATTCCCTCAAGGCAGAAAGCTTCTACCGCAGACTGGTGGTAGTTAGTCACAGCTTACTGCCAAGTCCATCGAGGGCCGTGTGTCTGGAAAGGTTATAAGATGGTTTTCCTTTGAGAAGCTCTGGCAGAGATGGCTTTGCAGATGGAGGGGATGTCATGGGCCCACTTGAGCAGGGGCTGATGTGTGTGTGTGTTTGTGCATAAGTGTGCTGTTGCACTGTGGGTCTGTGGGTATCCGTGTGTGCACATGTATGAGCCTGAACGGCCCTCCACTGTTTCCTCCTCAGCCGGGCCCCATATGCTGGCCCCTGCTGCCCTTTAGCGTGTCTCTGACCCCTCCCACCCCTCCTCCTCCCGCCCTCCCCTCTTCGTCTACACTGGCTGCACAAATTAGCACAATGTGCAGGCAGGGCTCCTCAGCTGGCCTCCACACCCCACTTGACATGGGCCTGACCTCTCCAGTGTGTTCCTCTCTGGCCGGCTGGGCTCTCTCAGGCTGCCTGTCACTCCCAGAGCCAGGCCTGGCTTTGCCAGCCAAGGGGCGGAGTTGGGGGCGGGACACAGACTGCCAGGGCTGGGTGAGGAAGTGGGGATGGTGCGGGGTGGTGAACGTCAAAGGGGCCTCTGGGGTTGCCTGGTCAATTAAATTCACATTGTGGATAAATGATTTGCAAATGATATACAAACAAGTAAGTGTGTCGTGCTCAGAAAGATATCAAGAGCTCTTTTCTCACAGCCTACTGACAAGTGAATCAAACCCAACAGTCATTTAATAAAGCGCTATAGATCCTCACTTTTCAGAACACAGATCTGGTTTATTAAGGCTGCTTAAAAAACAGTTGACCTGTTTCAATCAGATGGGCACTATTGGCACTTAGTGTTGACACTTCTGAGGGGTCAAAATACAGATTGGTCACTTACCAATATATTTTTGTACTAAGAAAAAATTTGAGTGTTTATAAATATAGAAAAAAATACATCTATATAAAAAGAACATCTTTTTCAAATTTCGAATGATTAAACCAAGACAACATACAGTTCCCAACCCGAATGTGGCTTTTTTGTGGATAAAATCTACAAGCAGAATTATTTAGTGTAGTTTCACATGGTGCTGTATGTATGTTGTGAAAGGCAGCCAGACACACACACACACACACAAAACCACACATGGGCGCATTTATCACGCAGACATGCTCCAGTCTTGAGGGCGTTTACAGGAGGTTGAGTGTGTGTGTCTGTTTGTGGGCATTCATGTGCTTGAGTTAGAGGCGTGTAAGAGTCCCTCTGTCTGTTCCCTGAGGAATAGATGATACTAAAGACACTAAACGGAACCCCGGCAGCGAGAGGGGGGGGCCGGGGGGCCCTGTGCCATTCTGCTTCTTTACAACTTTACAAAATAGGCTTTTAATTTTGCTGAGCGGTTGGGGCGTGTGTGTCCTGCCTTCATCAATCATCATCATGGGGCTGCAGGCGCAGGGCGACTCCCTCGGGTCTGCTCGCTCCTGGAGCCCGCAACACAATCTCTGTCTCTCTCTCTCTCTCCTGCTCTGTGGCCTCGGCTGCTCACAGCGCCGCTCCGTGTTGTACCGCGGCCGATTCAAGAGCGAATACCTGAGCAGTATGCAAACCGTGAGAAGGTACTTCCTGTGTACAACACACACATACACACACATCCAGGAAACACTACGTGTGACTTTAGTTCACATTGGATGGAAATACTTTCTCACTCCATATGTATATTGTATACATATTTGTATACAGAGAAATGTATAGCATTATGTTTATGAACACATGTATATAGAGATGTGTATATATATGGATGTATGTCAATATATTTACAGATATACATTACAGATATAAGATTTACATCTTATATCTTAGATTTACATCTTATTTACATCTGTAAAAAACAAAAAAGTTTCTTAAGACAAAATTATCTGAGCAAAATTATCTCTATATTATTTTTTATAGCCTTGTATTCTTACAGTTTAGACTTTGACAACTGACACCTCAGCTTTAAATCCTCTTGGCAACTCATGTATGTTTAATATAAAATGCAAATAATTTACAAATATTAAATACATAATGGGTGGAAGTATAGAAATAAGAGTTAAGAAGCTGTTTATATAGATGAATGCTCTCCTATATACTTTGATGTTAATTGCAGTGCTATGTAAGACCAATGGCTGTGTTTGTTTATATCACTTTATAACTAACCTTGCTGTATATTTACCTTGTTTTACTGTAGGATTAGTGTCCCTGTGGCCTCTGGGTGTCAGGGGTACGCAAGGCACAGTGCTGCTCTCAAAGGGCAGATGGAGTGGCAGAGGGCACGCTCCTCAGGGCATGACTGATCTAGGACACTGGCGAGTGTACACTTCTGTTAGCAGACACAGCCAGGACCGCAAAGACACACATGTGTTCCTGGACTGAGAAGAACGACGTTCATCAATTTGATCCAGACTAGCATGAATTTGAAACAATCCGTAATTGTTGTGTGGCACGTTTTGCACCCCGCGAGCGAAACGATTACACAGCGGTCTCCGTTTGACACGAAAGCAAACACGTATGCAAACGGTTCGGATAAGAGCCAAGAACGTAAATCTCTTTAAGTACGTCAAATGATCCATGATAGATCTGTAGGCGTACGTACACAACATACCAGTCGGCAGATCTAAAGCGAGGGTTTAGTATTCGATTATATGCGAAATGGGATGTAGCGTCTTTCAATAAGTGAGCTAAACATGGAAGGAACTTGGCGCTGGAAGTGTACAACTGATAGGATGGCTAATTAGGTTATGAGACTAATCTGTGTAGATTATTTTGAAGCTGTGATTAGCAAACATACAGCCATATGTTTCTGTGTCTGAGGACAGCATAATGTTAATCATTAGCCAGCCTTATTTTTTTTGAGGGAAAGTGGAGGAGAAGCCTATAAATCCTGTGGCACGGTGGCTCCGCCCTCATTTTTGACTGGTAACAGTAATTCGGTAACAGCATGAGGTGAGACTCTGATTGTTAGACAATCAGGGGCAGGGCAGTGAAGTGTGTAGCTGGTCATGTTACACATCTTAACTGTACTCACGCTTGACATGGAACAGAATGTGGTGTGTGTGTGTGTCTCTCTCTCTCTCTCTCTTTCCTCTCTCGCTCACTGTCTCTCCCTCTCCTTGCATCCTTTCTTTGACTTTCCTGTAACACCCCCATCACCCCTAAACCCACTTTCTCTCTCGTCTCGACTGCCGGGGGCTCTAATCTGATAAAGTGAGCCGAGAGGTGTGATAAGGGCGAGCCGGGAGCAGCAGGCCCCCCTTGCCGGGCCGTTTAGTATGCATAGACCTCAGCTATCTGCCCCACTGCACCTTGACTCCCACTGATCAGCCTTCCTGACAACAACCCCCCCGCCCTGCCTGCCCCCCATCCGCTCATACCCCTAACAGCACCCTCTTGCCCTGGGGGAGAGAGGGAGGGGAGGGCTGGGACACAGGTGGAGGGGCAGAGAGGAGATTTGTAACGCAGCCATACCCGCCTCCCTTCTGTACTGGTGCTCCTGCTTTTATATCTATATAACTTTCTGGAAATGCATCAAATGTAGGTTGTGGTAACATAAAGATGTTGAATTTTATTCTGTTTTGATGGAAAATGAGGAACAAACATATATCAGTGTGTTTCTCCCCTCAGTCTTACAAATTGATCGCCTCGCTTTGTATGTTTGTTTCAGGTTGGTGCAGTGTGTTCCAATCATTCTTCCTGTATTTTTCTTTCTCTGTCTGTGTCTCCCCCCCTCCTGTCTCCCCCCGTCCCTGTGCTGCCACTCACCTGGGAGACGTGCTGCTCGGTGATAATGGCAGTGGGAGAGCCAGGAGCGACTGTCCACCTCTGGCGATGCTGAGATGGGATTTGGGCTGAGCTCACGTGGAAAAGGTTATTATGGATCAGGGGGGTCTGGTTTTGAAGTGGGGCTGAACCGGGC
Source organism: Yasuhikotakia modesta (assembly GCA_036877545.1). Lineage (NCBI taxonomy): Eukaryota > Metazoa > Chordata > Actinopteri > Cypriniformes > Botiidae > Yasuhikotakia > Yasuhikotakia modesta. The sequence goes on along the minus strand of JBAJNP010000149.1, from coordinate 126,621 downwards.
CGCGGTTCAGACTGGAACTGCTGGGTTGTCAGTTAGCTTTCCCCTCTAACAATGGCAGATAAGACAAAAGTGGTTGTTTACCGTCCCTCACTAACGCAGCGGCCCATTAAAGTGCGCTGTTATCTGATACACCGGAGTGTGATCTCATGCAAACACACACCTCCACCTCTGACGGTCCGGCGTTCAGTTCCCCGCGTGTGACCTCGAACCCGTCCGTGGTGAGCGATTACAGAAAGAGAGGGAGAAACCAGGGATTGTTTTGCTTTTTTCTGTTGTTTTGTTCCCGTTCGAGGGCTCTCCTAGCTTATTTTCCTTTCTTCTTATCGTTCCATCTGGCTGGTAGTCACACATTAATCTAAATTCCAAACAGGGTTCCTCCAGTGGTGTTATCAACTCACCGTTGATGTGAACGTCAGCCCAGGAGAGGGGCCAACACACAGCACAACAAATTGATGTGGATTGAGTGAGTGAGTGAAAGAGAGAGAGAGAGATGGAGATAGARAGACAGAGTGAGTGAGAGAGAGAGAGCAAGAGGGAGAGAGTGAGYAAGAGAGAGAGAGAGATGGAGATAGAGAGACAGAGTGAGTGAGAGAGAGAGATCAAGAGGGAGAGAGTGAGTGAGAGAGAGCGAGAGAGATGGAGATAGAGTAAATGAGTGAAAGAGTGAGAATGTGTAAGAGAAGGGGAGATAAAGGCAGAGAGGAAATGAGTGAGAAAGAGAGAATTTGTGAGTCAGTGAGTAAGAGAGCGATAGAATGAGAAAGAAAGTGAGTGAGAGAAATAGAGAGAGGGAGTGAGTGGGAAAGTGAGAGAGAGGTTGCATGCGTGTTTTACTGTTGTGCCAGACTGCATCATGACTGTGGTACAGGTGGAAGACGAAATAACAGGTTAAAAGTCTCCCAGAAGACTCGCTGTGAATATTCCTGTTGAATGTAATTTACAGTTGAAGCATTTGCTGTTGTGTATCTATTAATATTGTGCGTTGGTTCTTTTAACCATATAGAACTGTTTATTCTGCTCTGTGTGTCCATTATACTAAAGGACTATATATATATATATATATATGTATGAATATGTTACTTATAGGCATGAAAATATGTTAAATGCATTGAATGATCTTTCATAATGATAGATTAAGCTGCTTTGTAAGAGTGACAGTCATTTGATTACTGAGTCACTGCACATGATAATAACAAGAGCATATAGTCTCTCAGGACTGATCGGATAATGACATCACATTGCTCATTATAATGACATAATAAACTTGATTGCAATCCAGAGAATCCAGAAGGATGATGCTACAGTTAACCTGCTGTTAACATCACATGTGTTTAGCAGTCATTCATAATACTGACAGTGTTTCATTTATTTCTATATGTTCTCTGTGCGTATGTTCTCTGTGTGTATGTTCTCTGTGTGTATGTTCTCTGTGTCTGTATGTTATCTGTGTGTATGTTCTCTGTGCGTGTGTTCTGTGTGTAAGTTCTCTGAATCTTTACACTCTATTTATACTTACAGCATACTGACTGCAGTTTAAAGTCACAGTTAAGTGCACAGTTTTTTAGCCAAAAAATAAATGCTGAGTAAATGCTGACAGACTTTAAATTGTTTTTGGCAATGTTTTTCAATAGTTTCCTCAAAGTTATCGAAGAAACATTCTTGCAGTAACATTATTAGAACATATTTATCATATATCAAAACCGTTACTTTTAAGTGGTTAGTGGAATGGTTTTAAAATGTTACAAAAAATGAAAAAATAAAAAAAATGGACATTTTGAACTTTCAAAACAACATTTTACTTGAAATGTTAGGGAAACATTCTCACAACCTAAACTTGTTAGCTAGGCAGATGTTTTGCTGATTCCAAATAAGTTTGAGGAGATAAATCACTCTGTGTGTTGTTCAGTATATCAGTAACTTTAACAAACGCAGAATGAAACAGTTTTTGTTATGTTAAAACATGTGTTTTAAAGGGGCTGCTGGGAGCACAGTAACCAGACTGACTGCAGCACCTCAGAATGTCTTTGCGCTTGTTGTGTTTGTGTGCAGGAGTGTCGTCTCTAGATGCAAAATGAAGAAGGAATTACCACATGGAATGAGGGCAGCCACGCTGGGCTGAACTGCCCCGTCCCGTCTGACACATTGGGTTGACAGAGTCCTCCTGGAGCTACACTACATCCTCAAATTAGTCTCTGCTTGTCTCCCCTTGGGCCCTGGCGCAGGTAGCAATGCCAGGGGGAAGTTCACTGTAATCTACAGATTTAACAGCAGGGAGCCACATGATTCCCTGCCAGTGCCGTCGTGAGTTGAATGGGACCCTCTTCCTGTCTCCTGCACGCTACAAATGCTTCACATTTCACACTGATTTGGAGCAGACAAAACAAATGACGTGCAATCATGTCTTTAAAATTAACCCTATTGTCGCCCAGTTGTTTGTGTATAGACGGTTTGTTTGTTTTCGTTCGTTTGAATTCCTAAATTCATTTGTTCTGATACCATTTAGGTCAGGCTGGAATAATTAGGGCTGTACTGAAAACTAATAATGTTATGGATTAATGTGGGAAAACTTGACAGAGACACATCATTGAGTGGGGCAAATCCATGATATAAATTGGCAGACAAAGCACAAGGCAGTCAATACGGATTACAGCTAAGCCTCTCTTCTTTGCCGGCTTTTGGACTGGCATTGATAGGCTCTCACAGGTCGCCGAGCCCACACTGTGCCAGGCAGAGCCGCTCGGTGGGAGGGGGAGCTGGGGTGGTGGGTGCCGAGGACTGGGCGCGCTGCCACGTCACCCTAACACCCTCTGTCTACACCCTCCAGTCCCTCCACCCCCCAAACACACACAAAGCCTGAAGCCCACACCCCAGGCGCTGTGCTGGCACAACCTTGGCACGCTCGCGCCAGCTGGGCAAACACTCAAGTCATTGACAAAATAAACACCTTCAAAAAGAGGCAAAACAAGAACAAACGTCTGACACACACAACAGACTAAATAAATCATGAGTGTGATGCTGAGAGAGAAGAAAACAGCGGGAGGAGAAGAGCTTCAGTCAGAAGATGGACAGGAATCATGACCCGTTCGTTGACAATGTCAGAAGTGAAAACAGTGGAAGTATGTAGAAATCTAATGGTGTCTAATTGGATTTTACTTGAACATAATTTAACAAAACTTTATTTAGTGTGTGTGTGTGTGTTTGCATTTGCATGTGTTAAGGTTTGACTATACAGTACCTCAGATACAGTCAAAAATCTGTGAGGATGTTTTAGCTCATCATTACTGGTAAATGAAAAGGCTAATAAATTTAATTTCAGATGTAGTCATTTAGAGTTCAGGTTTGTTAGAGGATTAGGTTTAGGGAAAAATGTCATTAGGGACTTTATAAGATAATTAAAGACTATACGACATTCAAGTGAATTGATTTTGGGAATGTCAAAATGCAATGAAAATGTTTGGGTGTCGCATTTTAATAGGCAAAGATCCAACTGTAGGCTGATTGTGAAAAACTGCATGAACTGTAATTCTGACACTTTTATAACATTGATCTGTTTTCTCATTCCAACCAGAAGACACAACAACATGCGCTCTACCAACTGTGTGACGCTGAGATGGGCCGCAGGACCACATAGCTAAACGTCTTCAGGTTGTAAAATCTTTGAGTAATATATAACATTAAAAATGTTATTTTGAAAGTTGAAAAATGTTTACATGCTATATTAATATTACTGCTTACATTGTTCAAGCATTTTCAATTCTGTAACGTTTTTAAAATGTTCCACCAAGAATAATGTTTTTCATATATATAATATACAGGTTCTACTAACATTACTGCAAGACTTTTTTTGTGTTTTTGTTTGTCTATCCAATAACAGAAAAGCTTAAGATTTGAAAACGGACGTTATTTTTGCAATTGCGTGTGAAACGACACACTTCACCTTTAAATCTAAATAACTAAAGACACGAGGGCCAATCGCATCATCCATCGACTCTTCGTGTCGTCTTCTGTCCGTGAGTGTTGGCGGTAAACACATTTACAGCAAGTAAAGGCAATTAATCCAATAATGAAAGAATGTGGCAATTCTCCACTTTGTGGGATGAAAAAGGAGACGAAAATGATTGGAGTCAAGGCGAGTGGAGATTTCTATTCATTCGATTCATCCCTCATTCATTCAAGCTTGTTTTATAATTCTTTAATTTTTATGTTAATGGCCATCGGTGGCTGAATGAGACCATTTTGATGACATATCTCCAGTCTCGATCCACGACCAGCTTAGCGGCTGACTGAAATAGCAGCAAAATCCAGAGAATAATGGGGCTCGGGAGGATTTTGTGCAGCTGAGGCTTTGCATTCAAATGGGTGGCCATCTCAGCAGAGGCCTCGCGCTGCTTTATCATGTCTTTACAGCCAGCAGCTTGTTTATGAATAAAAAATGTGGCATGAAACCAGAGGAGTGAGTTGTCTTTGTTTTGTCAAGTGTGCTGAGACAAAATGCTTCCCGCTCTTCTTTCTCTCTGTCTCTCTCTCTCCATCTCAAGGGACCGGCAGGGGCAGCTGAACCACTAGCCCCCTACCTGACAAACTGTTGCCATGGGAATTGTTGTCCCTTGGTGATCTTTTGATGCTGCCCACCCAACCCCAATCTTGCAAACAAACCCCAGCGCACACTCTGAGCAAAGCTGAACGCACCCCGACACCAAACACACAAACACAATCCCGAATCCTCACACACACTAGCGTTCTCTGATCACTCCAACAAGTTCTGTTAAATATTCATGATGTGTGACTACAGGAGGGTTTGAGCCCCCCTCACACACACCCCATCCGGCTCCGTCAGTCTTTGTTTTGGTTTTATGTCCTCCTGTCCGGCCTTTAAAGTAAAACAGGGCAGAGATGACAGGAGGGTGGCTTTTGATGGATTTATTAGACCTCAGTGGTTGTCTTCAAAGTCAGCAGCGTAGGGAGCAATGCTTGAACGTCAGTATGAGGGACACTGCTTAAATTAGCTCTGTTCTCTCATGGATTTGAACGCTACATTATTTCTGCTTATACATTGTAGTTGATTATAGTGTTCATGTAGATCAATTAGCAGAGCCTTGGATTAACAGTGCAAAAGGTTGTGGGTTCGATTCCAGGGAAACACATACTGTTTAAATGTCTAGCTTGAATAAACTGTAAATTGCTTTGGATAGAAGGATTCGCAAAATGCATAAATGTGAAATATAACTGCGTTGCTGGGTTACTATAATTTTTAAAGGGGTAGTTCGTCCAAAAATGAAAATTATTCTTGTGTTTACTCACTCAAATCACATTTACATGTCATTTCATAGCTGTGTGTCTGTTTGACAACACAACAAAAGAGGAGATGGAATAAAGTGAGTAAATGATGAAATTATTTTCATTTTGGGTTGAATTATCATTTTAATGGTTACAGTTCTGCTGTTCTGTTGTTTCTGAAGAATATCTGTGTAGATATTTGATGAAACAGCAGATTTAGATGTAAAGATTGATAAAACTATTTTGTTACTATTATTTAACTATTAAAGTTTTTTTTAATAATATGGGTCAAGACATCACCAGCTTTTATTCCCCATTACAAGCACGGCTAGCTCCACACGGGCTAGTTCCACACAGAAGGCTACGTGTGTGTCTGTGGGTAAGATGATTAGCAGGCTCAGTGATTCAGGCAGGCTGGTATGTAAGATGCTGCCCCAGGGCATGCAGGGAGGCTGAGGGGGCAGGTGGGTGGCTGGCTGGCTTTCTTGGTGTTACCTGGGTGGCATAGCATGTGGCCTGGGCTAAACCCCAGCTCTCCTTGCCTGAGTGGACTAGCGTAGCTGTGCCAGCTTTGCTAACGTGTTTGGTGCCAGCCTGCCTGCTGTACCATCTGACACACATTCACACCTTTCCCTACTGGGCCCCGTCGGCCTCTGCCACCATGCCTCAGCGCCGGAGGCTGCTAGCACACGCCACTGTGTGAGACTCTTAGCATGTAGCACATACGCCATGTCGCTAGCTGTCTGTGCATCCTTCTTTGTTGTCATGAACACACAGAATACCATTCACTTGTCCAAAAGGCAAAGTAAAGTTTGATGATTCTGTGAGGCATTTGTGGCTAATAATCTTCAAGTTGTTATGTGCCCACTTTACACACTGAAGAAAAAGGAAGTGTAGAGCTTTGTTGATGTCAGTTTGAGCCCAGATACCTGCCAGGCCCTGTTTTCATGTGTTTGTGTCAATGTCAGCTCAGGACTCCAGGTCCCTGACACAGGTTACCGGCCCAGCAGGACAAGCGCCTCTTCTCGCTCGATCTTTCGCCCGACTGGGAATCACCTGCCCTTGCCAGCCAAATTCACTGACGTATTAAAACCCTCCAACAGTCTGCCTGTCCATATGCCCATATTAACTCGAAGAAAAAGCCACTTTGGGTGTCATTTAGTTGTTTGCAAGTTATTAGCAAAAATGGCTAATACTTGTGCTCGCTTCGCATCAGTAATTACTCACGGCGCCCCGCCACCTCCTGTCTTTATGATTATACAGCTTTACGTTCCAAGCTGTACTAACAAAAAGTTTTGCTGTCATTTAGGATTATTTGGAAGGAAAGACACAATAGCTCTGTCTTCTTGCATTTTTATTCTCGCTTTTATTAACATTTTGTCAGGGTTTGTGACCCTCTTACAGTCTATCCCCATGTTGGTTTGTGGCTCCATCTCTCTCTCCCTCTCTCTCTTTCTCTCTCCCTCTCTCTCTCTCTCCCTCTCTCTCTCTTTCTCTCTCCCTCTCTCTCTCTCCCTCTCTCTCTCTTTCTCTCTCTCTCTCGTTCTTTTTCGTTCTGTCCCCTTCAGTTCCTCCTCCCATCTTCCCCTCCCAACTCACCGGTCTCAGCAGTAGCTCCTCTAATCTCTCGCTCTCCGGCGGTGCGGCACACGCTGGCCCCTCATGGGCCTACAGATGCCCTCTGTCTGTGGGAGCACTTCCTGCGCAGGTGTGCTATAGGGGCAGGGGTGGCACAATGCAAAACACAACCATGCCAGGGCGAGAGCGCCCTGTTCACCCAAACAGCACCGGCCCAGATGCTGCTTTAAACAGCCATTTCATCCAGAAGAATGTGCCGGTTCTGTCCGTGTTTTACAGACTTGATCGGATTTTGATAGTTGTACTTTTTTCTCATTGCTGGCATCTCTTAATCAATGTTAATTGGCTCCAATTAACATATGTTAATTAATGATATTTACCTCAAATTAAAGGTATGAATGGTCCCAGAGGGTTTCCTGTTCATCCAATTAGAACCAATTAGCTGCAATTAACACGTGTAAATGAGATGCTATTGAGTCCAAAACAAACAGTGTGTAGCCTGAACGATTCCCATGCAGTTTAACCTGAGCTGTGTGTGTGTGTGTGTGTGTGTGTGTGTGTGTGTGTGTGTGTGTGGCAGTGGAGTGGCGTGAGCCGCTCATCACACACAACACACACAAACTCTGCTGAACACACACATATACAAGCTCTGCTGGGCAATTTGGCAGGTCCATGGCCGGGATTTCAAGCTTAGCCATCTGACACTTCTAAGCAGATTGCATTTATATGCATGTAATGCGATGGGCCATGTGACTCCTGCAACCTCGGTTAACAATGTTAGGTTGTAAGAACGTTTCTGTAACATTTCCTTTAAATAGTTCTAGCAACATTCAAATGTCCAGTTTTTTAGATGTTGTATTGTTTGGTTATTGGAACACCATTTAGACATTATTTTATTCTGTACTTTTTTAAAGGATTGCACTAACAGCTTAAGATAAATATTTCTCATTTTCATGTTTCATTTTACTGCAAGAACATTATTGTTAACGTTCTGAGAACGCTCTGTTTTAACTGTGATGTTATATACTGTTGCATGCATTAGATAACACCCTACATGTGTTTTTGCAGTGCTCTTAAGTTTCTGTTTATACATTTATATTGTGTTATTTGTACATATACAAGTCAGGCTGATAATTCATTAAAAGTCGGCTGCTGTTGTTAATGTAAGATATCACTGTGTAAAAAAGGATCTGTTTAAAAACAGCTATTGGTTCAAACTGTGTGTGAAATACATTAGGATTTTAATACGGTGTAAACAGGAACCACAGTCAAATAAACATAATACAGAGCAGCAGCTGTGTAGATATGTATTAGAAAAATATCCCACCTCCTCTGACAAAAAATGGTGGCACAGAAAGAAAGTAAAAACGTGCCATGGGTATTCCACGCCACGGTCTTTCAGCCAGCTATACCATTTACCTAAGAAAATTACATATTTTCAAAAACCAAACGCTGAATTCTTTACCTGGGTATTAGGACTCAAGGGGAAACCATTTCATGGTTCTTTCAGTTCATTTATACCCGCTACAGAACCAAGGTACCAATAGGCATGCAAAGTTGACAACAATACCGTCCACACAGCCTCTCTGTTCCTCAATAGATGCAGATTACCTCACATTGGGCTTGAATAAGCGGGAGAGTCTTTTGAAATCAGTGCTGTGAACAGCCTCTAATCTGAGTGTGCAGTTTTTTGGGAATGTTGACAGCAATCTCCCGCAGCACGCCGCGCTAGCGTCGCTAGTCTCCAGGTTTTACAGTGGAAATAGAGAACGCCTCCGATACTTACCGTTGTAACAATCAGGGGTTTCTGAGCTTTGCGTTGGGGGTAGAATCTGCTTTGTTGTGTGATAAGAGCGGAGGGGAAATGTGAGCAGAAAAGGCAATCCAAAGGGCTGAACAAATCTGAGAGCAGTATTATGGGATGGTAAACACATCTGCAGCTAAGAGGCAACGGATTTGCTGTTTCTTATTTGGGGGACGTGCTGCGTTCAGAGCAGAGCACAAAGGGTGAAGGCCATCGTGGGCAGGGGGAGGGTCAGGGGGCGTGTCTTGTTGGAACACAGGCCAAAAAAGCTGTAATTCAAAACTTAAAGACGTGCATAACAGCTTATGGATTTTAGCCACTTTTTTTACCATCCTCTTGATCTTCTCTGAAGTAGCACAGAGTCTCTGCTGGTTCCTCTGGTTTATGAGCGCTGCTCACATACAGGAAACATTTTGTGGTGTGGCTTTCTGAGAGATTGTGTTTGTATTTGCTTAGATCTTATCTGTAATTGTCATAGCATTTTATGCTAATTTTATGTTTTTAGTTTTTAAAATCATAAGTACATTATTAATCTTTTTCTGTGCAAATTATATAATTGAATTAAGACAAACATCACACCATACACAGAAAAAAGACACACATGGACTGACTATTTGCATAAGTAATATATTGTATTTATTGGAAAAGTCAAGAAATTTAAAATGAATACAGATTCTGAAGCATTTAAACTGCATGTAGATTCAATATTTTTACATCTAACTTTTTACTGATTTATTTCCTGCATGGCACCATAAATCCAAACATATATTTCCCTTCTTACATTGTTGGGTTCTTCCATAATATTCCGGAAGCTCCGCAGTAATTATTAAAACCATGCAAGTCAATCCGCTCACAGTTTATTTACAGTCAAATCCATTTCTGTCGCTGATCCATGGAAGATCCAAGAAAAATATATAAGCCATTTAAAAGGGGACAATCTTGGAAATGCTGTACAATATCAGAGTGCTCGTGTGTTTTGGTGCTCCGTTAATTCCGCTCTCCAGCTCCTGCGTGGAGCAGAGAGGGTCTACGGGGGCTTTTCTGTGTGTGCAAAGCCGTTCTGCTGTTAATATTTTCACTGTCTCAAGCTTACAGAGAATGAACTCTCACCCCTCCTGCTGCTGCCACACAGAGATAAAACTTTTCACTTCTCTTTTTTTCCAGGAGAGAATTACACGAGGAAGTCAATAACACTGCCTCAATCAGCTTTAACACGGAGGATTGGGCTCAGGTGAATAGCACAGGACTTCTCTCCGGGCTGACAAACAGACAGAAGCATACAGCACACCTGTGGGAATCACGAAGACCACTTCATCCCATTGTGGACATGACCAATGAAAAGAAATATCCTATCAAGCGGGCTTTTGTCTGTGCAGTGCTACAGGAGAGAGGTATTTGTCTGGCTTCCTCATCGCACTGAGGCTAGCTCAATTACATGATCCTGTACCAAAGGAAGTTCCAGGCCATTCTGCTGGCAATCAATCAATCAATCTTTCACTTGTGTATCTTGATGTTCTTTCCAGGGTCTGGAATCACTGACAGCGGAGAACACCACACCTGATCCTTTATCTACTCCTGTGCACGGACAAGAGCGGAACGTCCAACTGTTCCATGACATGGAACGTAGCTGCATGTTCCTGAAGTCTGTTTAAACTTTAAACGAAAAGGGTGAATAAATGTTTTGTCTCTTTTCTATCTGCTGACTCTCGTTCACTTTGTTTTTCTTTTTTCCTCATAAAGGCCAGTTGAAGTCTAATGTTAGTCTAGAAAACTTCAGAACTTTAGGAGAAAGTAACTCTCACATAAATCTACAGGCACATCAATTGAAGATGTAATATTAAATAGACTAATTCACAAGTTCTTGCATGCAAGATGTTTCCAGATCTTCTATATCTAAATCCTGCTGGAGTTCCTGGAGTTCATTAGACACTCATCCACCAGAACCAGCATGAGCCACGTCCCATCAGATTCATTCAACTTTATTCACTCAACGCAACCAAACCACCACAGCAATGCAATTGAGAAGATAGTGCCCCAGAGTATCGAATGGAGCTTGATTCATTGAGCATCTCCCTATTGCAACACCCAAGAAACTCTGTCTGTCCATCTATCTTTAACAGATATATAGTTATCTAGAAATGGAGTGTGTAGGTGAGATTTATGTTCAGGCTAATGCGCACACTTGCCGGTTGGTCTAATTGCCATTTCGTGAGGCTGGTGGAGAAGCGGAGAGACTGTGAACCTCTGATAGGGGATTCCTGCAGGTCTGATTAAATCTAGGGCATGTTTGTTTTCCTGTAACAAGAAATGCATGATTTGTTAGGAGGTCTGGCTTCCAGCAGCATTTGAGTATTAATTCCCACCCACACCCAGAGGAGAGAGCTCTCTCCAGGGCAGGGAATACATATTAAAGAGCTGGGATATTTCACAGCACAACAGCAGTCAATAAGACACCATATACTTTGAGGGTCTGATGCATAGATCTTTTGCAAGCGGATAGGGAAACGCTGAGCTGGGTGGATATAATTTCTCATACTCAACGGTGCAATAAATTCTTCTTTCCATTATAAAAGTTTGTATGAAATGTCAGATTCTTTGGCCGTAAACTTTAATTAGCCTTATTAGAATAATGAGCTTCGTTCTGTGCAGTTGATGTCGAATTACACATAATTTAGCTCTAAGTTCAACGTGTTGAAGGTATTTCTTTCTTAAACCCCAGAGTTCATAAAAGTGATTGCCAATGTTTAGCTAACAGTTTAATTAGCTGAATGGTTAAACGTGAAGGACTGTGTCCTGGCTGGTAATTTCTGTTGTTTCATATCAAAGGTATTGATGAAATTGGGATGCAGAAGTCACCGGCGACACTAGTCACTCCATGTGTAGCATTATGCTGCAGTCTGTTCAGACTCCCAGTGATTAGAATGCCTGAGGGTGTCTGCTCTTTCAGTTGGTATTTTCAAATCAAGGTCTGCTCCAGCGGTCCCTGCCATCTGGACACGGCAGAGTCGCAAACAGGTCAAGGTGGGTGCCGTTCCCATGGCCCCAACTGCCTGTCATCATGCCAGCGTGCTAATTTACAGCCAGCAACCCCCCTATACCGTCCTGCCCTGCCAGCTAGCAACTCAAGGGTGTGAAGATGCCAGCAACATGCTCTGCTGAGGACAAATCAGCTTCAGTCGCTCATAAAACACCCAGAGGTCGTGACCTCGTCACCTTTTCAACCCGTCGCCACCAACGACTCGCCTCCCCCCATCTCGGGGCTCCGCCCCCTGCCATGCCTACCTGATGACCCGCTCAAGCACGGGTGGAAAAGCAGCTCCAAACAAGGTAACTGTCTCATCTGAGCTCACCATACAGAGAAAACTATTTGCATGCCCTCCCTCTGTTTCAGCTCTTGGGACGCAGTAGGGGGAATATGAAATTCTGTAGTCTGTGAGTAAAGCAGTCCAGATATCTCAACACACTGTATGACATGCAGAGATGAACTGCCAGCGTAGAGTGGGGCAGCACCTCATTCAACTAATGGCCTTAGAACACCAGGAGGCCAGAAACCCAAATGGGTTTGTCTGGCATTGTAAGCAGTGTATTGGCTTTTGTTGTCTGCTGAAAATGAGTACATTTTCTTTTCAGTGCAGCACGCTCTATTTTCTTAGCTAGAGTTTTCTTCCATTCGGTTTTTGTCCATTTCAAGGCTGAACAAATGAAAAAAGTTCCCTCGTTTTTACAGCTGAAGGACTCATCTTTGAGAGTCAATAGACTACAATAGACTTTTTGCATCATATTACATCAGAGCTCAGATAAGCCTGAGGCTTGACTGCCAGTCCACAAGGCTGGTTCTTGTTGAATGTCTGTGAAGACTGTAAAGTTTCAAACCTTTGATTTATGGCCAGAGTTCATTTTACTGTTTAAATGCTGGACTCGTACCTGAACGGATGGAAACAGATACGTTTGTGGACGCCCTCCGTTCTACAAGCGCAATGTTGAATGTAGATAATCTATTCCCTGAAATAAACCGTCCCATTAATATAAAATGTTGCCTATGTAACGTGTTTGGATTCTGCATCATTTGGAAAGGATCCCAAGCAGGAGAGCCGGGTGCAAAACACGATTATTCGCAGGGAATTATAATTTATTCCCAACCTTACGAGAGCGCGCATCCCGAACGAAACCAAGAGTGAAATGCGTGCTCGTTATTTATATGCAGTTATTTATAAATTACTACCGCATATTTCGACCCAAACGCGGTGCTGCTGTGGCTGTAATGTCTAAGGGCGAGAAAATACGGAGGGTGGCAAGGAATCCCTTTCCGGGGCTCATTATAAATCTCTTTAACTATTACTTTAACGCTGGCTGTATTGGTTTAAAAATGGTACCGTAGGCATATGTATCTCCACTCGTTGAGAGCATCACGCATTTATATGCTGGCGCTCAGTCTCGCGCCCGGCCCTAAATCCCCGCAGCGCGTGCTGACGTGAGGCATGCTGGGGTGAGCGCGTTTTGCCTATGCATTAGCCATTCATTCCGTCTGTCTGACACCTCTCCAACATAAAACCGTACGGCGGAGGTAAAATATCTCTCTCCTGGCGAAAATAAAGCTTTGTCTCCCTCCTGATCTATAGGATATAAAATAAAGCCATGGCTTTGATGGTGGCTTTACCTTATGCAGGGCTTGCTTTTTGTGCACACAAAAGCAATGAAGATGAATGAGGAGGGATTGCGGGGCCTTGTCTCCCTTGGTCCTTTAGGTTCACCCCCCGTTTCCAGTGTTCGCTCTGGACCCTCGGAGAACTTAGCCGGGTAGCTTTATTATTGATCCGAAACAGTCGATTTCTATGGGAAGTGATGTGTCCGGTCTGTTTATATTTTCTCTATGTAAATTCGGACTGTATGTTTGTCATCTGGAAGGCTTGCGTTTCATTATGGGTTTTGTAGTTTTTTAACCAACGTGTTGGCAATCAGTTTTTTTTAAGTTGCATTTACGTTTTCTCCAAAACGTCTTGCAGTGCATACGAATAGTAGTTGGTTTTTATTTGGTTCATTACTGAATTAAAGAAATGGATCTAAACCGAAACAAAACCATGAGAATAAGGGAGAGACGCGTCTATAGACTAAAGTCTGTATTATTGTTATTAAATGCGTTTAATCTTTAGTTCGCAGTGGATCTTTTGAGCGATTTAAATCCGTGTTTCCAAGTTCATCATTAGCTGCCTGTTTCAGATAAGCTTTATTGCGCTCGTCCACAGTGGCTCTACAGTTTTTGTCGCCCTACAGAAGAGACCGACTAAATAATTCTTGGTTTTTAAAACGTTCAGCCCTTGTGGATGCTGTAAATCAGTCCCGGGTTGTGATATCAGTGTAAAACAGGTCTACACATGTGCCGGCTTTAGGAGCTTCCGTGCAGAAATCTGCTCCTGTTTAGTGGCTATCTGCTGAGTTTCAGCCCCGCAGTCTGTCCCCCGAGCATTGCCCACCGAGAGATAATATCTCAAAGGGAGTGGTTATCACCACACATTATATTATAATCATTAGTGATCCTGGCCCTTTCACCCGCACTGCAGAATAAGCGCTGGGAACCATTCATCTAAACTAGAGACCCACTCTGCTCGTTTCCATTCTTGCCCAGCGGGGAATAATATAATAATTTGTCGTCACTGCTCTTTGGTTGGCTTTCTCAAATGAGATAATGACGTCGATTTTGTTGTCGTTTTCGTTGTTATTTAGACGCTTTCTATGAGGTCGTTTTGATTTATTACACGCGTTTATTTTATGCACCTATTTGCATTGTGGAAAAATGCATTTTTTTAATAAAAATCTTTGCTTTTCCACTTGGCTGCAAGTTTCAGTCGCTGAATAATTTACCGCAAACAAATGCACATAGATTATAGGTCAAACATTTCCTATGGTCACAATAATGGCTGACATTTTTCTATTCTTTTAGATTTTGTGTTTATATCCTATTTGTATTCCGATCAGAGCCTGGTGGTCTTTTATAGCTAAATATTTGAATATTAAAGAAGCGTTTAAATCCTGGTCTGGGGTGTTGAGGCCTGTGCGTGTGTTTGATTATCGGATTTAGGGGAAAAATAGCAGCTGTTCCAATGACGGGACGAGGAAAGATCTATAGCGTCCATCGAATTTCTCTCGCCAGTCGTCGACAGAGTTGGAAAGTCAGGAAAATGTTTATGTTGAGTTGTTGGTCAATACTGAAGCCTTAGGATTGTGTTTGCTGGACTCAAACGTGGTCACGGTTTCACTGATGGACGAATAATTATTTCTGAACGGGTTATTTACCGAGTCAAGACGAATATTTCGGTTCTGTGAGTTGAATTGCAGTTCACGTTTTCTTGTAACATTTTTAGTTGAAGTCTTGTATCGGGCATTAAAGTTCTGCTGTAGGGAATATAATTGCACAGGTCTTGCTTCATTCGTGCCTGACCCCTAATCGGTTTGGACATGCTGTGGGTCCGGGTTTGGTCGTTGCACATCGCCTCACTGCGCCGCAAAGCCGGCGAGATTGACACGCGCAGTCCTGGAGCGCCACACGCCCATTGTCCACACTGCGAAAATAAAGACATTCTCGTGAAAGCAAAGCAAGACACATGCTTCATTGCAGTCATATTTAAATGGATCTGCCACCATACAGACACACACACACACACACACACACACACACACACCACGTGGTTGGGTGACGACTATGGTATGGACCGCTTTTTAAGCAATGGCCTAAAAAATTACAACACATTTTTGTTCGGGAACATTCCAACGTTATAAGCGCTAATAATCTGTTTTTTTTTCGGGAATATTCCTTGATTTGATTTTTGGGGTTTATTTTTGTGTTTACCTACACGTTTGGAAATGCTGCTTTGCTGTTTTTAACTAAGAGAGCTATTCTCGGTTATCCTCAGCTCTCCAAGAGGTACGCAACGTCTTTGCCTGGCACAGAGTCGTGCATGCTGCATTGCACAAAATAACTTTTCCCTATGGATCATTTTCTAAATAGAAAAGAAAATCGGCAGTTAATATATATGAACCGGAATATCTGCACGTTGGCTGTGCCCTGCTTTTGCCCTTAACCTATGCAAAACCCTGTTAGCTTTTACTATATGCTACAGAGCACGTTGTTAATAGGTATTCCAGATATCATGAATAAAACGCGTAAACAAACAGGCAGCGGTGCAGAGCGATATGGAGAGGGGCCTGAGGCCCGGAGCCCCCCTTTCCTCCAGCTCCTGGCGGTCCCGGTGCGCCAGCTGATCAAAGCCCGAGTAAGGGGTAATATTTCTCACTTTATTACCGGAGTCACAGCGTGTCTGTATGGCCAGCGATCACACACTGCAATGCCCACACTGCCTAGCCGCGGGTTAATGTATCGTAGCTATATGGGATGACTACATAGCGCGCTGAAAAATAACAACAAATGCACTTCAAGCTAAATTACTCTATACTAAAATATATTTAAAAGGTACCCATATGATGTTGTCTTAACATAAAATATTCGGAGCATTTAACCACAACACGTTATGAAAAATGAAAAGCAAAAATGATTGACGGATTATAAAGGACAATATAAAGAGATACAATAACAAACAAACCAATAAAATAAAACGTCCTAAGAATTGGTCAACGATTTTATTCATTATACCTCTAATATAATTTCACATACACTTACGGTTCAGATGAATTTTATTTTGCCAAATTGTGAATCCATCGCATCACCAGCTATGAATTAAACCTGAATGTATTCATGTATGTGACCATACAGTCATGCACAGTTTTTTGCCCTTTTTAACGAATTGTACAACATTGTAAATATTTTTGAAGCTACGCCCAAAAATGCATTTAATAGTTTATGATGCAAAGAAAATTTGTAACATGTTTAAAACGACACTGGTTTACTTTTCCTCGCTGTCTTGCATTTTTACGTTTAGTTTATCCGAAGAAACTACAAGGAAGGACGGCGTTACGAGCATGCGTAATGCGACGCGTGTTTTTGACAGGCACTTGGTTCCCTGTGGTGAGAATTTTCGATCGATGGCTCCCTCTAGCACTGGCCCATCTCCAGACCAGTCCGGTTTCCAGATCGGCCACTCGTTCACCTGACGAAGCCGATGATTGGAAACGTTATTCCCATCATGAGTGAGTCAGCATGTCCGATTATCCATCCAACTGGAATCTATAAAATCGTAATTGTTGCTTTTCCTTGTTATTGGTGAAACTTACATTAGTATGACGATAAAGGTTTAACTCATTCTGGACCCAAATTTACCTAAGCGAAAACAGAAGCAGGTTTTTGTTCAGGTAATATGTGGTTTAACTTAAGCTTTTAAACGAAAAACGCTGATAAATAATTATACAGTTTACGACGAGGTTTATGGTTTTTTAAATGAATGCAAGACAATCAAGATCATAAAGTCAAGATACAAGTTTTACCATAAATCAGAAATAATATAAAATGACAATAATAACCAGTAATAGATCATACGTATTTTAATTATCATTCGTATTATTATTATTTATTGTTGATGTTATTAAATAAGTGAATCACTGTTTTTATTATTGCTATTGTGTATTTACGAAAACAACAGCAATAAAATATGTATTTCATAGAATTATTTTGTATTGTGGTGGAATTAAACCGGAACATTTTATACACGGACATGTACAAATTTTGTTAAACGCCAAGTGATCGTTTATACCATTTATCACTATATTCCTCTCAGTTGCAGACAAAGATGTTATTAAAAATAACCAGCAGATTTTGCATGCCGTCCAAAAGGGGTGAAAAGAGCAGCAGAAAGAGGAGGGCCGCACAGAGGACTGAAAAAGATGGAGTGTGTTCATCTTTTATCTGTTATTCTTCGAGAAACAACACATGTCATCCAAGGGTCCCACAGTCAAAGAGCAGCACTCCCTAGACGCTCATCGGCAGCTGTTTCTGTTGGTCGTGCGGGGCCTTGTGGTGCCATAGCGTGGATCAGCCCCAATGTGCCGTTTTACATGAGAAGTGGCCCATATGCACAAAGTTGCTGGTATTGATTCCAGACTGAAACGTTTGCACAATATATGCTGACGGAATATAAATAGCTGAGGGGCGCGTGAGCGCGCGCGCGTGCGTGGGTACGCGTTATGGAGAGCGTGTGTACGCGAGTGGATAACGGCGTCCGTGTCTAACAGGGTTGTGATTTTAGATTAGGAAATAGTGTTCTTTAATAATCTTAAATTACTACAAATACTGTCGGTGATATCATTTACAAATATTATAAATATTATAGCAATACTTTATATTGGTGAGTGTTTATTATAAAATATTATTACAGGAAAGAATCGTCGTTTTATTACACAGTTCACATTCAGTATGTTTTTTAAATGTTAAGAAAACATTTAAGATAACACTGAAAGGTTGCCGTGTAAAATATTGTCCATTATAACCTACATCAAATCAATCCGCACGACCTAAATTTGCGAATTGGTTCAGAATATTATTGTTGTTCTGCTTGTTTTTTATTTGAAGGAAATGTAACAATTATCTGCATTTTTACAGAATAAAACGCGATGTATATTGTTGAAATCAGAAGAACGGACTTCACAGATCTAATTCAACACCATAAGGTGTGTGGGGCCATTAGATGCTGCTGAGATGATCTAACATCCTGTAAAGTTCAGAGCCGTCCTGTCTTTCACTTTCTCTCGTTTAACAAAGGACCAAAGGAGATAGACGTGCTTAAGTGTCTTTTGGTTGATTTAATAAAGTAGTTAAAAAGTTTAAAGCCGCTTACCGTCTGCGTAAAATCCTTTATCCATATAGAATAAATATATCGCACTTGCGACCGTGTTTAAACAAAAATATAAACAGGTCTCTATAAATACAGCATTTAAAATTAGCTGTGTAAAATACTGTCTAATATTGTGGTGAGAAACAGTTAGGTTATAAACCAAACGTTTATGTTCCTCTTTGGATAATGAAATACACGCCACAAAAATGGCAAGTATATGAACGTGTATAATCGTATAAAACAAATGCGATTATTTTATAATATCCTTCATGAAGGTCTCATGAAACGTTACGTATTGCGCGATGTCATGACATTTACATATCGTTGTCCTTTACAAAATAAGTAATTATAGTAACGCGTGCGCAGTTAATACATTTATAACGAGAAAAGTTAAACACGAACACCGTCCTTTTTAAGAAATTTACTTACTCAACGCAAACACACAGCACCCACAGATAACGTTTTTACGCACAGTCCAAGCTTTTTCCCTAAACCGAAAGACTGACATCTTCCTATACACAAACATTGCGTAAATGATCAGATATGTACCTTATCAACTGGTTTTCTCGTTCCACGACTCCACCAGCACAGACGATTATTGGAAAAGCATTAAGGAAAAAATACTTTCAGAATACGATGGTCTGTTTTTCTGACTCTCCACATTAACTAAGATATGACAGTTTCTGGGATTTTTGACAATTGGTGTCTTCTGTTCCCTATAAATAGCGCAGAGTGTGCCGGTAAAGCGGAGAGGGGATATCTAATGGTTACTTGAACGGAAAGGCGGTGATTGGTCCCGGTCTGGCGTGACGTCAGGAGGCTGTGAATAAGGCTGGCTCGTGTGCTTTCAGGAACATGCAGAACACCGGAGGCTGTTCGGGGAGCTTCATCAGTCCTGCAACGAGATGTCACCCTGTTCACACTAGCATCTTACATCTGACCGAGGAAACGCCAGGTTACAGGAGACGCACTTTTCGAAGCGTTTGATGATTGCGTCTTTCAGAGGGACCTACGCTGTGGATACGTGGAGATGGTAAAGTGCAGTCTGGTGTGTCTGGGCTCGCATGTCTCGTGTGCTAGATCTGTCCAAGACCGGTTGCATTAGATGCTTGCTTATGAAAGACTTTAATGCACAACATCTCCAGTCCTGTACCTTGTTGACGACGGCGACGCGTTTACGCGCAACGAAGTCCTCTTTGTAGCCAACAAACACTTGGTGTTTCGAAAAAAATCTTTATGCTGGCTTCATTTTTCGTCTAAGAATTTGGTTGTGTGGATGAGAAATGAGCGACAACTGAAGCACTACCTCATAAGAAGACCGTCTGTAATATTTTGGACCGCTACAGGTTTCCGCGCTGCTCATTTGCGTACGCAAAAGTGGTGAATTTAAGTTCTTGATATTTTCACGAAGACTCGTGCAAAGGACTCGGAGCATCCTTCGGTTTTACAACTCTTTCCTCTCTCTCTCTTTTAAAAGAGAGAAAATAGCAAGTGACTCTCAGGTTGTGGTCACCACGGCAGTAACTGTGGGAGCAGATCCAAAGACGATGGTCCACTGTGCGGGCTGCGAGAGGCCTATATTGGACAGGTTTCTCCTGAACGTTCTGGACAGAGCGTGGCACATAAAATGCGTTCAGTGCTGCGAGTGCAAATGTAACCTAACAGAGAAATGCTTTTCGCGAGAAGGAAAACTGTATTGCAAAAACGACTTCTTTAGGTAAGTTTCAATTCGTCTCCTCAGCATTTTTCTTGAGTGGATTAATAGCTGTGAAAAATGGAAATGTAAGAGTTTCATTAAATCTCTGTGCTTCAGAGACGGGTGTAATTGTTCACAAGAATAACACTTATTTGGGATTTATTTATTTGGGACCATTGAACAAACGTAAATGTTTATTTTGCTGCTGTGATTAGATAAATGGTAAAAATATGATTTTGTTGCACTAGATATTATTTAGCTTTCAAAAGCAAAGCAAGCCCATAAACATTTGAACGCAAAACTGAACAATAACTGAAGATTTCACTTAACTAGAAAATAATTTAAGAATTTATAAATATCAAATTATTTCTTTTTTAAGGGTATAATACAACACGATATTTAACGCACGTTTATTTATAGTGTGTTCAGTGAACAACATGAACGAAGTTTTACTTGAGATTCACACGTTGTTTTATCCGTTTCTGAAGTGTGATCCAAAATCAACAAGACTGACTTGTTTGAGTCTTTCATTAATGAAATGCTTGTTCATTTGAATTGTTATGCAAAATGGCGAGCAGATACACTAACAGACCGTGTGCTCGTCACCAGCGAGGCTCTGAAGGAAATCACACTTTGTTTACAAGGAACGGCAGGCAGGGAAGCCGCAGGGATCAAGGGCAGTTGACGTGTAACGCGGCCCAGTGGCAGGTTGTCGTACAGCCGCGTGTGTTTGCGGTGCTTGGCGTTCAGATGTGATAAGTTGATTTGAATAATAAACGACTTGGAGATGGAAGCCCTCAGACAATGTTATCACAGACTCAGAATCAACAACCCGGACAAAGAGTCACAATACACATTATTTGTCACAGTTAAGTAGTGAGTATTTACTGCGGTTGTGTTTGTGCACGGAACGCACAAGTTCTTTTGTTACGGGTGAATATTAATGGCGCTTTAACTCACGTTTAAAACGCTCTCCGTGCGTAACTTTGGCATGGGTGCATGCAAAATAACTTTACACAACACACGAGTGTAATTTTAACCAAATAATAAATCTAAAATGCATCTAAATTATTTTATTCGCGTTATGTTGTGCAGGCAATAACAACCAAACAAATATTATTATTATAACAACAATAAATATTTATTACCCCACAGTGGTGACGATAAACATTCACAAATGCTTATTTTAGACACTTGAATTGTGTACATTGTTGCTCTCTGCCTCGGTTAAAGGTTATTTCAGTATTTTCTGATGCTTTACGACGGTAGTAAAATGACTGTTTTTGATCTCTCTGTGTTTTAGGCGTTTCGGAACCAAATGCGCTGGCTGTGCTCAGGGGATCTCGCCGAATGACTTGGTCCGGAGGGCACGGAGCAAAGTGTTTCATCTGAACTGCTTCACGTGCATGATGTGTAACAAACAGCTGTCCACAGGGGAGGAACTGTACATCATAGACGAAAACAAATTTGTCTGTAAGGACGATTATTTAAGCAACACGAACGGAAAGGACGCCAGTCTTCTATCAGGTCAGTGACATTTATTAAACGACAAGAAGTATTTTTCTGTTCATATTTCGCACCACACGCGCTCGTGGTTAGTTATAATCCTCCATTATATTGTGTATTAGTTTTGATTTATAAAAAAACGAAGCAGGTATTTTTTTTATAATAGCTATAGACAAAATATAGTTTTATAATCATGGATTTGATGATTGTTTATTTCTATAGCATATATTCTTAGTGCTAAACAAATAAATAATAATACAATAAAAAATATATTTTCTTTTATGTATTTTGCTGCATGAATCTGAGATCTGTCGCAGGTCAATGCACTGACCACAGATTGTAATAATAAATCATTTGACAACTTCACATTGTACAGCATTAATAACAGATTTAATGCCAGTTTTTTTTACTTGGTTGTATTGATTCTGTGTTTCTTTTTTGTTGTTATTTTTCGTTCATTTCGTTGTTTAGTGTCTAACACTTCTCTGGCCCCCCTGTCTAAATCTGAGGTTTTCATTTCGACTTCCTGTCCCCAACGTCCCTTCTTTCTCCATTCAGTTACAGCTTGCAGCGATCCCAGTTTATCGCCAGATTCTCAAGACCAGCTACAGGACGACGTCAAAGATGCGGAAATCGCTAATTTGTCGGACAAAGAAACGGGTAATAACGAAAACGATGACCAGAACCTCGGAGGGAAGCGGAGAGGACCCCGTACCACTATTAAAGCGAAGCAACTGGAGACGCTGAAAGCCGCGTTTGCGGCGACCCCAAAACCGACCAGACACATAAGAGAACAACTGGCGCAGGAGACGGGGCTCAATATGCGAGTGATACAGGTTAACAGACGAATTATTTCACACTTGCAATGCAGATTTTATTGCGTGTAATATAAATTAACACAATAGCTGGCGAATAATACTAAAGCAAAGTAAAGGTGTTCACGTTGAAAACGATGTGCGATTATTGTTGTTAGTCATTTTGTTGGCATAGGAATATGATAAGAAAGGCCTACGGATGCTGAATTCGTCATGCGTGATTTGTAAGATTTTATATAGCAGGTTGTTCTGTGAGCAAAGTTTTCTGTGGTAAAAGTTTCTCATCCTACGCTAGATAAGTGTCATAAACCCGAAAGCGCACCTTCCCAACCCCCGAGGCAAGACTTCTTGAAATAAAATGAGGACACTTTTTGCTGGCACCTGTAAATATCTGGAAGTAACATTTATATGGTTAGCCTTTTTATACTTGACTCGAGAGATGGAAAGGCAAGCCAGCTGGCATCAGACCGGTGAGAACGATGGGAGTCTTGGCAACGCAGCGCCATCACGTTTTGCGACCACATTTAGACATGCTGTGACGGTTCTCAGTCAAGTGGAAACGCAGAAATCTGTCCCTGTGTCTGTCAAAGTACCTCATACTAGGTGGTTTTCTGTGAGAAATTGAGAATCGATCCTTGTTTTTTGTGGAGCGAGCGCCTGAACAATGAGAGCGCAGCCAGACGCACCGCATTGGCGAATGCGTGCCTCGTTTAGCTACCCACACAACTGTATGGGATTTGTGAGCATCATTTCATCAAGGCCCACAACTTGGTCCTTTTTCGGTGTAAGAGGTCCGATAAGAACACAGATAGAAAATGATCATCGTTAAAAGGCCAATAACAGATTAGTGCTGCGGGGATCATGTCTTAAAATGCGAAGGGTGGAGAAAAGGGTCGTGAGATTAATAGGGTGGCGAGGTTAGATATTTAAGGCCGTCAGAATAAACTGCAATTAGCTAAAGGAATTCAAGGGTGGATATATAGATATAATAACTGCATAGAGCCGGTTAACATATCGGTAGCAACCCAACTATTAAGTATTAATTAGAGATTAAAATCCCCCCTGCTGCCCCCACAGTCGGAGTAAATGGAGGGTTAAAAGATCATTAAATTGAGGTTAGATCCGACGGCAATTAGGACAAATCTTGTAACTACAATACGAATGTATTCAGTCACTTTACAGGCCCCCTCAGCAGACCGCGAATACACTGTAAAAATGTAAAGTTGACTTGTAAACAGACCGGCAGACCGGAACCGGGTTCACAGCAATAGGTTATAGGTTACCAGTTTTTCTTATATCAGATCACAGCATAATATATATCACAAAAATAACGTCAATAGCACGAAAGTAAGTTATGCATTTTTAGATTTAAAGGTTTTGCATTGAGAGCTGAGAACATGCAGTTTGGGTTGTTAATAAACACTCGCATTATCTGGTGCTTTATATACAGGAAGAGTAACTATTAAAAACCATTTAATTAATATGGGAATAAATATGGCAAAATGAAAAATTATTTGAGTCATACACATATAATACTATGCTAATACTTTGCTATATGCAATCCATTTACAAATAAAATAACTAATGTTTATTATTTTTCCATGTTTTCCAGGTATGGTTTCAGAACCGGCGGTCCAAAGAGCGGCGCATGAAGCAGCTGAGCGCGCTCGGCGCCAGGAGACACGCGTTCTTCCGAAGCCCCAGACGAATGCGGACGCTGGTGGACAGACTCGAACCCGGAGAGTTAATCCCGAACGGTCCGTTTTCATATTATGGAGGTAAGATCCAATGGTTTAATGTGAATTTCTGTGCTTTGCTGAGCGCTGGTTTGGTTTGTTTGTTGCCTGGCTGGACGCCCGTGATGGCGGCTGGTCAATACACAGAATTAGAAACAGCGTTAAAATAGGTCGCTTTCATTTATTTATTTTATTTGGTTGTATTTTGGTTTTTTAAAGGTTAGAAAATTATGAATGCAGTTCTGGCATTTATGCTACAGCAAAATAAACAGATCACCGCCTATGGTAAATTGTCTTGTTCAGCTGTAAAGTTGTAAATTTAGCTGTAAAGTTTTGTTTAGTTGTTTCTGTATAATTTCGTACATTTTCCGATTTAATTCATGCTTTATTTCATTGACGTTTTCGCTGGACTATAGTACATTATTCGTGTGTGTCAGTGACAGAAATAAGCTTTGTGTTGCAAAATTATGCCCATTTTCAGTAGCGATTAAAGCCTAAAATTGTACCATTTAACGAGCATGTATAAAACCCAGCATTTATTGCTGTTCAAATATTCACAAAAGCCTTTTTCTGTGCATTCAGCGGTCCAGATAAAGAACTTCAATGTAAACATTTCTGATTTACGTGTAACACCTTGTGACAAAAGTAGCATATTTTTCCAGATAAACAGTCTATATATGTGACAAAATATTTAAACAGTTTTTTCTGCTTTAATTTCTAAACCTAAGACACTGTTTTTATGCATTGACAGATTATCAGAGTGAATACTATGGTCCAGGAGGAAATTACGACTTCTTTCCCCAAGGCCCTCCATCCTCACAGGCCCAGACTCCTGTGGACCTCCCCTTCGTCCCATCATCAGGACCCACCGGTACCCCACTAGGAGGCATGGACCATCCCATCCCCGGCCACCATCCGTCCAGTGAAGTACAACGCTTTTCTGATATCATGTCTCACCACCCGGGAGACTCACCCAGTCCAGAGCCAGGGATACCCGGACCGCTGCACAGTATGTCCTCAGATGTGTTTGGACCCAGTCCGTCCTTTACATCCCTCTCTCTCAATGGCAGTGGATACAGCAACCACCTCACTCACCCTCCGTCAGAAATGAATGAGGCCACAGTCTGGTAGCTTCTGAGAACGGACACTTTAGTAGAGAGAAATTATGATAAACCGAGAGGTAGGCGCTCTGGTGATCAGATGCTCTGGTGATCATTTTTGTCTTTTTTCATTTTCTCATGTCATGAATGTGGTGAGACAGCTCAGAGCAGCGGAGGGCAACGTGGCCGTTTGACAGTCACCTTCTTGAACTTATTGTGTTGATGTTTCGTTTCCTTCAGTTTTTATCCCTCTGAATTAAACTCAGAACTTGAGAAGAGAAAGAACTGATAGCGTTTCTGTTGACCCGGTCGCTGTATGAACTCTGCTACGCGGCTCAGCCCAGCAGCGTCCCTTCAGAGACTCAATACGCAGCGCTGGTTAAATCGTCACTCTAAAAACAGTGATTGCGACACATTAACAGCGTTAGCCGCTGTCAAAGACTTGTCAGCTTTACAGAGAAACACCCGAGGTGGCTGATCTAACGCCAACCTGCAACACTGACTCCAGGAAAGATCTAAGCCGCCAGACTAATTTATTTATTTGAAAACTCTTCAGACCTCCTTGCCTTTCCAGGCTTTGCCATACTGACACTTAACAACCTTTTCAACACTAAATACGTTTCTGAAGGCCAGGGAGAAAAAAAGCTTTTCTCTTGTTCTGGACATATTCTTTTTTTTTGTTCCCAAGAATTCCACCAAATCTGAAGTTAGCCTTCAAAAGGCAAACGTTACAATTTGTATGGATGGCGAACCCTTTATGTAATGGAAGACAACTTGAAATGTTGATAAATGAAGTCTACCTTCTAAAATTATTTTACCACAAGGGTCTGAAAGGGGCATAGAACAGTCAACTGTTTACGTAATATATTTAATTCAGGAGTTAAAAGTATCAACCGTGATTTAGAACCTCTCGATTCAGAAAAAAGTTCCAAGCAACCAACCAAACTTTTGTATTAATTTTATTTATATTGTATGATGAAAAACAAGTTTGCTGGGGTTGTGGTTCACTGTGCTAGTTTGTACAAAATGTTGTTTACAAAAAATGTAAAAAAATGAAAAAAAAAAAATATACAAGTAGACAGTTGCCAAATAAAAACATAGCACAAATACTGTAAAAGTGCTTTGCACCATTAACTGCAGACCGTGTTGAAACAAAGTGTAAGTGTTTAAAAAACATTTAAGAAGTATTTACTTCTTAATTTTTTAGTCTGCTGAAAAAAACATTCATAAATTGTTAATATAACATACTTAGACCTACAAGTTTTATTTTTGTGTCTTTAAAGGAAAATCCAAACTATTGAAATTGATGGTCAATTGTGTGGCAAGCAGCTGCAACTTTCTTTAAATATCAAATTCTCATGGTATGTCTTTGATTGTTCTAATAAACCTAAGCTTACGTGACCACCAGTGCATATTAGACCATTCACTGTATAAATACAACATGTTGAACAAATTTGTGAGTTTTAAATAAAATTAGAAAATACAGCATTTGGATGATAGGTGCTTTTCCTTGGACTAGCTCAGATTGACTCTAAATATCTGAACACAAACAGAAAAGAGGGTTAATTTCTGTTTCTCAAAATGCTGTTTTCCACTTTCTCACAAGCGAGTCACTTTTGTTAACAACAGAACTGTATTAAATAAGCATTTCTCAGGAGGAATTTGACATGGAAGAAAACAGCTGGCTGTCATTTATTAAATGCTCTTGTGATGTCCAGTTTGCTGTCTTCACAGAATGACAAGACATGAAAATATTTGTGATTTTAATTCAAGCTAACGGATTAGAGGTCTTGCAGTCACAAGTTAATTATAAGTGACTATTTACAGCCATTTTAACAAACGACATACTGTTCTGTACATCTCTTCTTTTACACATCAAATATTACAAAAGCTTTCAAAGCAAAAACAATAACATTTTAATGCATTTTCAGTCAAAATCATAGTTGCATATTCAAAATATCACTCGTTGTCCACGGTTAGTCTGTTTAAGAGAATTTATAGGTGATGCAATTGCAGAACAGAACGATAAAGGCAATATCTGCAGACAAACCCCATGTCAACCGAGACAAAAGACAAAAGGAATAAAACAAGTTCTGAGGAGACAAACTTATCGCTGAACTCATCTCATACCTCACTTCAAAGATATATGATGAAACAGTCAGATCAGATCCAATCTCTGCGCGTGGGGTGGGTACAGAGGCAAGGAAACGGGCATCAAATTGAGCTGCTATCTGACAGAAAGGCCTCTATCTTATAGCAGTGTGTGGTTTTAGCGTGAAGGAGCCCAAGTGCCCCATTGCACCCAGCACATAATCCAGTATGAATTAATCATGGTCCTGAGAGTTAAACAGGCCCGCGGGCCTCTTGAGCCCGGGGCTTAACCACAGCGCTGACTCCATACTCTGTCACCCAGGAGGCCAAAGCTCTTTAAATTCAAATCTCATATTGATTGAACATCGACTATTGGTTGGGCCTGACCTTGTCAACACATTAAACATAAATGTTTTGAGTGTTTATAAATGCAATTTTAAGGATTTAAAACAAAGATGCATGTCTTTAATGTTTGTTTCGGTGAAGGTGGGCTGCCCTGCTAGTTTATTAAGAATTTGCTCTTCTCAAGTTTAACATGTATATCCTATTAAATACCGTATTGTAAAAAGCTGGCATTAATACTGAGGATGCTTTAAAAACACATTTATGCATTCATATTCAAATTGCAAATAATATGAATAGTTGTTGCTTCTATTGCTTGACACAAATGAAATTTTCAATCTGGCCAGGAAGCTACAAAAGATACAACAGAAATAAAAAAATATGATTTCCAGTAAAAATTAAAACATCTGTAGTGGAGATATTTTTCACACATACAATCAAGTTCCTCCTTTTAGTTTGCATTACCTTGATTTTTATTTAAAAAATAATATTACAATACACAGTAAACACATTCAGGGTGTAATTAGCTCATGCTAAAGGCTAAAAACAATGTAAAATTAGGTCCTTGTTTAAACAGTTTAAAGAATGATATACTGTATTATATTCATGATTTTTTACATTTATGATTTGCTACAAGAAAACAGAGTCTGACATAATTTTGTTGATTTTTTAAAATGCTAATTTAAACTCAAATCTGAATAAAACAGATAATTATCAGAATGAAGAATATAATCTGAGATCTTTTGCCCTTTTGCAGTAAGATTTCTCCATATCAAATGAAGGAGAAAAGATAAAGACTAATGAGATTACAATGATTTTACCTGCTAACCGTATAAATTTATCACAGCATGGCAAATTATATTTGTTAGGCTGCACTATGCTTGGCCTGTTATGTTATGCAGGTAATTGGGTTTGTATTTAACTCTATATCTGTTTTATTGTGGAAAGTCTGTGCAGCAAAACTAGACATTAAAACAAACACAATCACTGTCACCGTCAGTGTAACTGCTCAAGACTAGAATTAACCTGGTTTTGTTATATGAAAACAAACTGATTTGAATGATTCTTGATTTAAGAATAATTTTGTTTTACTCTTTAAAACCAGTCTAGTCCAGACACACACCCAGAACATTACAGATGTAATAAATACACTCTGGGCATATAGTGTGTTCCCAGCAAACATGGAGCATTCTTAGAATGTTGCCTAACGTTCTCTAAACGTTACATCAAAAAGGTTCTTCAGTAACATTAGTAGAATCAAAAATCATAGCAAAAGTGTTATTCCTAACCGGTTAGTGAAATGTTTTAAAATGAATTAAAAATGTTCTAGTAACATTCCTATAACCAATCAAAAACGTAAATATGACATTAAAAACCTGCTGTTTGGAACATTACTAAAACTTTCAAAATAGCATTTTTAACAAAAATTGTTTAGTTTTGCACACAAAATAGCCTTGCAATTGGAAAAGTAGACCTTAACTTTTTGTCTTTCAAAGAAAACAGAATTATAATAATTATTCTGTTTGTCTCTGCCTACAAAAGAATACTTCTGTACAATGTGCATTATGTATGTTATTGTCATCAAGGCCAACAACTAATGACTCATTCAGGTATTTTTATATGTAACAAATGCTGTTGTTTACAATATCCAGAAATCACTTGTGTTACATAAAAGTAACTTCTTATTAGCAAATGAATAATGTGTAACCGCGCATGACTGAAACACACCAAATCCAGCACATATTATATCAAGTCAAACTTGCCCTGTGTCTTCAGACAGAGTTTGCATCGAGCCCATAGTCCAATTTACTGGTATAGTTGTTTAAAGTCTTCTAGAACGGGTCCAAGCGGCCTTTAAAATGGGCGGTAGTCACCCAAAACAAATGTGGCCTTTTCTCAGGAAAACCACCAGCATGAATATTTTTCACATTTTTAAACATTCATTCCAATTAAAGCAGCCTTGTGAGAATGCAGCCATGCGGCGCTGTTATTCAATTCCATTAAAATGAATGAAGCAGTGGCATGCAACCATGCAGCTAACAGGAATTAAAACTACAGGCAAGATGACAGATTACAGAGGAAATTGAGTGGTGTGCGTGGCTGAGCGTGTGTGTCTTTGCCGTTGTGTTTTTCTACCTGTGTGTGGTAGGAATGATGCATGCATGCATTTGTACATGCGCCGGTTGCATTGACTGAGATCGATACTGTGGCCCATTGTGCCTGATTTAGAGTAAAGGACATCTTATAGTAACTAATGATATTACATTAATGCTCAAATTTTATTGACATTTTGTTTAAAAAGAGTTATGCAGGAGTTCTTTTTAAAGTTCGCAGAGAGGTAAATGATCTTGAAAATGTATAAATAAAAGCTAAAGGGACAGATGAATGAGTGCATGATCTTAAAATAATCAATTTTACACGAAAATTAACAAAGATGCAAGCTGTCCTTTAATAGCCTTAAAATAGTTCCATCCACTTAGTAATGTATTATATATGTTCACATTATGGATGTGTGTATATATATATATATATATATATATATATATATATATATATGTGTGTGTGTGTGTGTATACATATATATACATATGTGTGTGTGTGTATATGCACATTAAAGAGAGAGTCACACATGCACACATTTCACCTCAGCTTTGACTGAACTTCTGGAAGATGGAGTAGCCAAGCAATTAATTAAAAACAAAAGCTGGAAACAATTAATCAGCTTGGAATCCCCTCTTCTTTATAGACCTTATTATGAGGAAGACAGGATAAGAAAGATCTGTGAAATGTAATTTATGAACACAGAGACTCTGGAAGCCAGAAAGATGAATGGTATAAGTTTTACTCCAATGGTCCCTAATTTCTACGGCGCTACTAACAGGCAAAACTCAGAAGGCGATGGGAAATGTGACAGAAAAAGATTCTGCACACACCGCTTGTCTATTCAGATCCTCTGTTTGCTTGTGCTACCCAAGGTCACCACACAATGGCACTGTCCACACCTCAGTACAGGGAACTATACAGAGCAAACGCCTTTGCTGCACAAACACCAGAAACCTTTAAAAATCTGAGCTCTTCTTACTGTAATGACCTGTGTGATAATCACCAGTAATTTACTGTAAACTGCAGTTGTTTTGAATACTAGCGTTTGTTTATTTCAGTCACAGACATTAGGAGACCACCCCAGCCTGTGATCACATGGGCTGTTATTTGGGCTAATTAGCACCAAGCGGTCCAGTAGAGTTCTGTGTGGAACAGTGGGACGGTTCTGTTCGATTTGTGCGTTTGAGGAGCTAAACAAAAAGGCTTGTATTTAAAAGACGATTTCACAGATACTTTGATACTTTGTGTTTTTTCACCTCCATGTCACAAACAAATGAGTTCTCTCTGCATGATTGGCTGCCGTCCCACAGCTGCTTATGTTTTGCCTTGAGAAAAATGTTTAAATGCTTTATTTTTACAGACTGTGACCCGAACACGTTAAATACTATTTATGTCTCATTCACTTGCGCTATTGCTCTCAATGAGCTGTTTTTTATATCAGAAAGAGTGCATGTTGTTTGTCAGGTTGGCAATGAGAGGAAAAATGAAACGTCAAAAAAAGCAAATGACACTTAAAGACCGAAGAAAAGATTGATGCAGCCACATCAACATATTTAAAGTGCAACTAAGATAAGAGTAAATAAATGTGGGGAATGATCGGTGTATGATGTTATGCACAGTGTGTTTTTGGTGTAAAGCTGGTGTCAAATATTTACTGAAACTCTTTAATCAACAGTTTGTTTTGTGAATACATTCACCTGTTACTGTCTTGTGTCTTGTTGGAGTCTGTGTCAATAAAATGTTCTGAAAATAATTACAGTTCACTGGAGTTTGTGCATTTATTTCTGGTCAACTGTATTTATAAATAAACCCATAAATTAAAGCCCCGGACAGCTTAAAGAGACACACAAAGTTTATGTCTATGACAACATGGACAGCAAACGCTCTCTTTCACCTCTGGTTCAGTCAGATAAATCATGACTGATTAGCATCAGGGCGCTCTCTCACTCTCTTTCTCCCTCTCTCTACAGTCTCTCTCTCTCTCTCTCTCTCTCTCCCTCTATACAGTCTGTCTCTCCCTCGCTCTCTCTCGCCCGCTCACTGAAACACTGTTTTAGTAGGTTGTAGTAGCAGAGGCTGTGTCCTAAAGCAGCCAGTTCTGGTTGATGATTTACAGCAAAATTGCTTGTAAATTGAAGAAGAAACTGTTTTGCAGACCTGGCAGCTTTCAAGCCCTGCTCCCATTTGTCACCCAGCATTTCCTTTTGTGTATAGCACAGGAATTAATTAGCTGGTGCTGCCGGAAAAGTTTATGGCCATTATTTATGGAAGATGAAATGTCTTGGACAGAAGCCTCTCTCTCTTTCTCTCCCTCTCTCTCTCTCTCTCTCCCCCTGTTTTTTTCTATGTTGTGGCTGTTTTTAAACTTTTGTCCCAGGACATCAATTTAGATTTTGTCAGCCGTTGGTTTCCACTGACAGGTTCATACTGGTGTGTCCATAAAAATGACTCAGTGATTACCGTTGCACATTTGCCCAGCATATACATTCACACACAGTGTGCAACACAGAGTCCTATAACACACACAAACAGCAGGCTGCAGTTTATAGGCTGCTGGGAGTTATATCTACATGCATTATGTTTATATATATTTATATATAGTTATATTTAATTCCCACTCATAAGACTTGCTTTTCACAAGAAATTACTTGAAGCACATAAGAAACTTCCCAGTTAACAATTTTTCAACCACTAACATTTCATTAAGAAAAAAATGTCAAAAAATGTTATTTTTTGTTATTTAATGTTATTAAAATGTTATTATTTAAAACATCCATTTGTTTTGAATTTAACCTAATTGCTTGCTTATAATAACGTTACTCAAACATTTATTCTGTAACATTGTTTAAATGTTCCACCAACAAATTTATGTGCAATATATAAATATTAAAGCAATAATATTTAAATATTTTAGTAACAATACTGCAAGAATGTATTTAAAACACTTTGAGAGCACTTGTGATCCTGTGACTCAATTGGTAAAAGGATTGTGTTAGTAACCCACAGGTTGTGGGTTCGATTTCTGCATGACACATACTAATAAAATATAAAACCTTTTGCCTTTTGCCTTGGATAAAACAGTCTGCCAAATGTGTGTTTGTAACTTCAACATAACATTAACCAACACTCTGAGAACGTTCCCTTCTAGCTGAGTTGTGCTTCTTATTTAATATTTCAGCTGCATGTGTGACAAAACTTATCTTCACATGTTTTTATCTACACATTTAGACATATCAGGCAATATTCTCCAACATCAATAAGAGAAAATTTAGTTTTCCGATGGCCTAATCTCACATGAGCTGAGCCACTGAGTCACTGTTCTCTGAGTGTTTAAATAACAGAGTAAACGGGCACAGATCATGTATATCCACATTTTCAAATCTTTATGTCATTTATCACCACACTAGTTTACAATTAAATCTCTACCCTAACCGCGGCGTTCACACGCCTCACCGCCATCCACAATGGCAGAGATTCTATTGTAGCGGCGGATGTGATAATCTGTTCCTTTTTCTCCAAAGCGTCCCCCTCGCGGCGCGGATGGGAGCCCGCAGCATTCCCCATAATCACTCATGCCTCTTTGTAATCAATGCCCACAGAAATAGGATTCCTTTGGCCGATGGCAATTAATAAATTCGTGTCCTTTTTTAACACTAGTGAGCTGAGCTTGAAATTACCAGTGACTGGCTTCTCCTCATTTGCATATTTATTGCAGAGGGAGAAAAAAAATCCTATGAAATGATTGATGTGTTGCCTGCCTACTGAATCCCAAACAGCATATTATTATGGGATGGGGGGGCGCCGGCGTACAGTTGATTAAAGTTGAAGACGGTTAGATCGCTTGGCGTTACTTTTTTCTCCCTCCTTTTTGTTTCCTCCGTGTTTTTTCCGTATCTTCTGAGATGGCAGTGTGAGAATTAAAAGCATATTTTAATGGATGTTGACAAGAAGTGAACTAACAAAAGCCCGAGCAAAGGATTTGCTTGAAAAGATTCAATCAAACATGTTTGGCGGGATTAATTGTGGGTGGAGGAGGGAGACGGTGAGCCCCGTGTCGGGCCTGAATGAGGGCGATTGATTCTGGGGTCACCTGCACCGATTCCCTCTGTCATTTTGAGTGATAATTTGGAAATGTCCTGTGATTGTAGCCAAAGAGCTAATCCCCCCCCCACACACCCACCCACCCCTCATCTTCAGCCATTTAATAGAGTTCTGTTTATGTAGCTGTGAATGGTGGGCGGAGTTAAGACAAACCCTTACTATTCCAATTGGTTGACACCATCTAAATGAATTTAAACAATTGGAGGCAGTTGTTAAAGGTTTTGTTGGCTGTGATAATTTTATTTAAATGAAAAGTTTGAAATGATACACACAGACACACAGAAACACACAGTCACACACACAGACACAC
This sequence comes from Yasuhikotakia modesta, assembly GCA_036877545.1. Taxonomy (NCBI): domain Eukaryota; kingdom Metazoa; phylum Chordata; class Actinopteri; order Cypriniformes; family Botiidae; genus Yasuhikotakia; species Yasuhikotakia modesta. The sequence continues at coordinate 92,386 of JBAJNP010000149.1, read as the reverse complement.
AGTCACACAGACACACAGTCACACAGTCACACAGTCACACAGTCACACACACACACTTGTATATGCAGCGATCTCTTCAGGTAGATAAATGTATACATTGTGTGAGTTCAGAGAACCAGGTCGTCTGCCCACGTGCCGGAGCAGCTCTCTTCACCCAAAAAACTTCCTCAAAAGTGCGCAGCAAAGTCGGATTTGTGCCGGTGAGTGCGTGCGCAGCAAATTGGCAGCTACATCAAATTATTCCCGCATTAAGGCCCGCTTCCCATAATCCACTGCAGGCCCTGCCGTCCCTCCCCCAGCTTGTAACTTTTGTCAACGTAAACTGCAGATTTCATGCTCTGCCATTAATCTGTCGGATTATGGGTGCAGTTCAGGAGGACTTATATTTTAATGAATTCCTTTCTGGCTTAACTAGAGGGGGTGGAGTTTGAGAGAGAAGGGGGCCCCTGTTGGACACAGGTTGGTGCCTCACGCCTCACACCCCCCAGTATCTATATGTGTGTGCATGCATACGTGTGTCCTCGCCCCCCCCACTGTCACCCCCTCTCAGCATCTGGAGTGCTGTCACGCAGTGAGACGTTGGAGCACTCCATGGTGCTGACACCTCCTCGCACGGAGACAACGCTCCTCCGCGCCACAATAAATTGAATGTCTCGAGGAGCGGCATTTGTAAAACAAGACAAATAATGAATTATTGTTACAGCAGACTCCTCGCCTCTCCTTCAGCTGCGTCTCTGCATAGGCGTGCTGCATTTCTGATTGTTGCTTCTCTCTCCATCCATCTATGTATCTCTCTATCTCTCCCAACATACTGTGGCTCTCTATCTACACGCTGTCACAGTTTGCTGTAGTCTCTGTCACCGGCTGCCGCTATCTGTGCTGTAAGTCTGTGTGCCCCTCCGCCCCCCCCGACTGCTGTCCTGGTTTGTCTCTGTTAGACCAAAACAAATGAAGCAGCAGCCTCACAGAAGCATACGTGAGGAAAGTGGCTTATTTTGTTCCCTTCAGTGTATTTGCTCATCAGAATCTGCTGGTACCAAGTATGTTTTTGTCTTTAGAGAACATTGTGAACATATACACACACACATATATGTAAATATACACACACATATATAAATGCCATATTTATATTTATGCCACATTTAGTCATACACACACACACATACACACACACACACACACACACACACTGCTTGGGAACATTTAGGTATTTATGTTGTGCTTCAGCTCTGATCTAACATCAAAAACACACCTAAACTCCCTTCTGCATTCAAAAGCTACATTGGGCTTCAGTGTTAGACAGAAACGCCCCTATTTTCTCCTCCATCAAGCAAGAGCGAGAATCCGCAGAACCCGGGCATCTGCCACCCCAATGCCTGACGCCCAAATCAACGCAGCGAGATACACTGCTGCAGGCCGGCGCAAATTTGCATGCAACATCTCTGACTATTTAATTCTCTTTGATCTCTGTTTCCTGAAGAGGGGATTGTCTGCTTTGCTGGGTGGAAACACTTTTGTGCGAGTCAGTGTGCTGTACATCATCCACCCTATGAAAAATCCCAAGCTTTGCCTCTTTCTAGTCTCTCTCTCTCTCTCTTTGACTCCAGCAGGCTTTACCGCCTTTTCCTCAAGGACGAGCGTCTGCCGTACCTCATCTGAATGAGGCTTTGAGTCAGCATGCCCTCCCGGGGCTTAAGTCCAGCCGAACGCCCCTGAGGTCTGTTTTAACACCAGGCTACTTTTCTCAATAAATATTAATATTGGCAGCAAGTACATGCAGTCCTGCAGACACTTCCATTGTGCTCTTCTGTTGCTGTGGCTGATGGAAAATCTGTTGCATGGCGATGTTATTTTGTGGCTGTGACATTCTTTGAAAGCAGAAGTGTGTGTGTACATTGTAGTTAACATTAGAAAAGGTGAAATATAGCAGAAGATATAAAATATAAAAGAACATTAAAGCTATTTTGTTGTATATATACTGTAAATACATGCACACACACGCTCACACATGCTTACACACACACACAAATGCTTACACACACACGCACATGCATGTACATACACGCACATTACATTAAGTTCACAAATGTCTTTTGACACTGTATGAATATTTATAACTAGATGATTTACAGTTTAAGGGTTAAAAGTAAATACAACCTGATTTACTAACAAACACTGCCCATATTTTCACTTACATTAATGCATAATGCATTAGGCATATGGTTTCATTCAAAGCGACTTGCATGCATTCAAGCTACACTATGTATCAATGCATGCGTTCCCAGTGAATCAAACCCACAACTTTTGTGTTGCCAACACAATGCTCCACCAACTACAGGAACACTTATCAGTCATTCAATTATATTCCATTTGCAACATTTTTGTAACTATAAACAACTCTCACTGACTGTAAAAGACTGTAAAAAACATGGAAGGGATTATGGGGAAAAATAAATGATGGGCACATGTTAATTTCCTATGGCTTAAACTAGTTGGAATACTACAGAAAACACAGACAGGCTGTGTGAGGCAGTAAACATTCTCAGTAATAACCCAAAGCAAACCGCCTGCGCAGACGACACATTACACAGCGAATCAGCAACCCAGCGGCTACGCAGCCAGTCAGCGCAGCCGAGGCAGGCCTGAGACTGTTCACCAGAGTGTGGCTGCTGTCCTAGGTCCTGTTTCAGCCTTTCTCTGAGCAGATTCATTACCTCTGCCAGCAGGGGTATTAAGATATGGCTGTATTAACAAAGTTGACCAGTATCTTAATTGAATCTAGCTCTGCTGCGCAGCATCTGGATTATGTTTACCTGAAATATAAGCAGCTCTGCACTGGAACATGGGCCCGCTGATAAAAAAACACTGGGTGATTTCTTCCAATCCTAATCCCAGCTATAATTTGTTCCCGGTGGATGTATCAGACCGCTGTAAGCTGCCGATTCACTGCAGAATAGAAGAATTTGCAGGTAGGTTAATATTTTACAAGGTGTTTTTCTCAGCTCAAGACCTAAGCATGATCATTTTCTTCACACAGACAGAGCCGGAGCTAAGAGGGTGTATTCAGGGTCTACAGAGACTATAGAGTGCTTTGAAGATCCTGGTCAGAGATCTGAGATGTGAAGCTGATTCACCTTTGAACGCAAACACGCATTTAAAGGAACAGTTCACCCCAAAAGGAAAATCTTGGCATCCTTTATTTATCATTTACCAAATGTTGGACACGAATAGTTTAACATTCTCTTCACTGTGTAACAAATGAAATGCATTACAAGTTAATGGTGACTGAGACTAACAGTCTTGTATTCATAGAAAAAAATCCTGGTTTGATACAACATGAGAGTGACTGAATGATGACAGAAATGTTTGGGGGTGAACTTCTCCGTTAAGCGAGACTTTTGCAAATTTGCAATTTTTAGTTACAATAACATCTTGCTGTGCAGTGACAGTATTTAACAATTTAACTCATTAGGCTTGTATTAATAAGCAAGACATGGTAACAGCTAACAATTTTAGGTTCTAGCATACATGTGTGTGTGTACACACACCATTCAAATGTTCTGTAACATTTCTGCAAAAAATGTGAGGAGAGAACCTTTAGAGAGCATTAGGAACATTTTGAGAACATTCCCTGTTAGATGTGACGCTGCTTAGATCTAGATGTAAGCACCTTGTTCAAGGGCACGGCCCTTTGGGATCCGCACCTGTCGCCCCTCAGGCTGGACCTTTGAGCTGGGGTGAATGTTCAGGTGGTACTCAAGATGAGGAGGGGGTCTGGATGAAAGATGGCTTTGTGCCGGCTGGGTGCAGGGGCCCAGGGCGCTGCTGTTTCGTCCTTCACAGAGTGACATACTGCTGCTCAAGATATCTTATGAAGAGAAGCACATATTTCCTGTCAGCTGATGGGGTGGTTGTGTATAAAGAACTAAAGTTAATATGACTGTGTGTGTGTGCAACAAAACTGTGCCCATAATGTCTAAATCTATAAAAACCTTTTATCGGGGACATATGGGGAGGTCTTTAACGCAGAAGTAGATTGTATATTTTTAGACATAACCTATTTCCTTTTTCTTTAAATTTGAGAAAACAAAATTAGTTCTACAGCCGAGGTTGTGATTAGTTTGTCGCTACAATAGGAAATTAGCTTTCTATAAAAACGTTTGTATAATGTTTGGATAACTAAATGTATGTGTGCAGAACACACTGTAACTCCTGAGAACCTTTCAGTCAGCATGTCATAAATCATGCCTCAGCAGCCAAGGGCACACATACGCACACACACACACACACACACAAACACACACACACACACACACAGACAGGTACACACACAGACAGGTATACACACACACCTACCTATGATAACTCCTGCCTGCTGTCACTCAAAGTCAGCCAGCCTCAGTCTGGAGATGAGAAAACCAAATCTCAGAGACAAATACATCATGGAATTGTTTTGCCGCCCCTCGTCTGCCTGCTTCTGTTTCACTTCCTGGTCCGGTTGGTGCCACCTAAAATTCAGTTGAGCATGGTAAGGTCTCGGGTGCAACAGTGAGTGTGCGTGTATGCAAGTGAGTTTGTGTGTACAGGTGTGTAAGCACTTACCTCAACGGACGCGTTGGCTAGGCACTAGCGGCCGCGCGTTGTTCTCTCTCCCTTTGCCCCTGTTCCCCGGGAACAGATGCCTGAAGCGCGGTGTGCGCGTGCTCTGGGGGAACGGGTTAATTGGGGTAGTAGTGGGGGTTAATTTCAATTAAAATTTCAACTAATGGAGGTCATGCAAGAGTCTGCAAACACATGATTAAAACAAATGGTCCTGCCAGTCAAAACTTTATCTTGGTCACCCCCCGGCGGCGCAGTCCCAGCAAGGTGGATACGGAGGGGGGGCACTTGTTAGCGCAGCATCTGCTGGGAGGAACTGAAAGAAAACGAGAAATAGTGTGTGGGAGAAAGAGTTTGTTGGGGGAGACTCACGCTCACGATCAGATTGTAGTCTTGCTGTGCTGACTGCTGCTGCCGTGCTTCTCCATGCGTTCCGCAGCAGCTCCAAACATCTGGCAGGGCCCTGGAGGTGTGCACCCAGCCCGGCACCCTGCCGATGCTAAATATGGCACGAGGTTAGCGCAAAGCTCCCTAATCACTTAGCCACTGTCTGGCAGCTCTGCTACGAATGCGTCTTACTCAACCGCAGACATCTGTGGCGCCGCTAGCCATCTCTCTCTGTTTTACTGCGTTTACTCTCACATTTTAACTTCAATATGTGTAAAAACTCTGGCTGTGTTTTTACTACAGCAACCGTGTTTTTTGAGCTGGTATGTGTCGTGAAACTGTTGTATTAATATAAACGTTTTTATTAATAGCAGGTAATTGAACTCATCCTTATAAAGAATAGCTTCTAACTACTGCAATAAAACTATTTTAAATTATTAAAACTCATTACAGTGCAGTATTTTCTGGGACAATCTCCTGCCCAGCTAACAATTTGAGCTTGTAAGAACATTTTCCTAACGTTTCCATTAAGTAACAAAAAATTTTAAAAAATGTTATTTAAAAAGTTCTAGGAACATTTAAAATGTCTATTTTCTTTGTACATTATATTAACATTATTGTTTGCTTAAAAGAACATTATTCAAAGTGTCTAAATTCTGCAATGTTATTAAAACATTCCACTAACTTAAAATAAAGCCTTTGATATGTATGATATATAATGTTCTGAAAAGAATAAATTACTGAATGAACTTTTCTGAGAACTAAGAGAAAACCATCAATTAACCAACATCCTGAGAACTTCTGAGAACATCCTGTTGTCCTGCTCAAAAGCACAACATATCGCCCATATCACGCTTCAAACCTACAACCTTTCATTGACCACCCTGGATCTTTTACCTGTTATACTAAAGCAACAAATACAATAAGCAAAAACACCACCAGTGGAGATATGTGCAAAGATGCCATACTGGTGCATTAATGCAAGCAGTGATGTGTGTGTGTGTGTGTGTACAGGTGTACCTCCAGGTCCCTGTGCTCATGTGTGGCAGCTGAGCTGTGGTCCCTGCAGAGAGCAGCGAGTTTGGCTCTGTGAGAAACCAGAGCTTTATTGTGCTTGGCCCCAGGCAACCCTGTTTACTGAGCCTGCCACACGTCAGCTTTACAATGGCGCAGATGTGTGTAGTAGCGGATTTGGAGCTTGTATTTAGCTGCCAGGAGTGACGGTGATGAAGTAGCAGTGATAAACTGATAGATTGGCTGCCACTGAAATTTTGGGAACGGGTCAGATAAACATGGCACAGGAAAAGCTCTCTGTGTTCTGGTGATAATAAACTTGTCGTTCTACGGGTGCATTAGATTCCAGACCTGAAGAAATTACAGGGGAAAGAGGGGAGGAGAAAGAGAGAGAGAAACAGTGGCTGTATAAAAAGCGAGGGGGTAAGCAGAGGAGAGAGAGTGAAATGTCTTCTGTGTTTGGAATTACAGCAGGCTGCCAACACCAGGTTTTAAGGGTAGCCCTGCAGACTGATGGCATTTGAGATTGTTTGCTCACAAATCATTAGCTGATGTCACTGTATGGTGTAGATATGTTTGAGAAACTCTCTCACAGATATATGGGGTGGAGGAGAAAGACTGCAGTCCACGGCCGGCTGGGAAACGGCTTCATGGACTAATTCACTATTTCCTAACAGGAAAAAGAAATAACTTCTCTATTTCCCCATTTCTGTCTCAGACATCTGTCACAATGGACCATTATTTTGTTATGTGAAAATCCGTATTTATCTGTTAACACTTTAGACAAAGGACAGAGTCCTCTCTAATCTCCATGCCTGTATTTCCGTTGGCACGGTCGGTAAAAATAAACCAAAGCATTTGTTTGCACCTTCCTTTCCTCTGAGAGCGACCCAAAACAAAAGTGAGAACAGAACCAGAGATATCAGCCTCACCCCCTCCATGCATTTCCCACCTCCACCCACCAGCAACCCCCACCCTCCTTTCTCTCACAAACACACACAGGTTTGAGGATGTTTATATCTGGTATAAAGAGCCATCTTGGGTGAATCTGATCACTAGTGGTCAGTGTGTGAAAGAAATACCTCAGAAACGCCTCTCATGTCACTAAAATCCGGTTTTATGGACAGAGTCTTTGATTTCCTAACTTCATACATCGCCAGAAAAATGTGTTTCTGCATGTTAAGAAAGCACACAAAACATATATATATAAATAATACATCCATTCCCTTAAATATGTTGATGTCAAATTAAGTGAAATTGACAGTTCTGTGTGTTTTACTGTACATGACTTGTTTTACTATACATTACATGTGATTGCATGTAATTAAATAAATACAATTATATAGAATTATTACAAATAATTATAAAGCACACACTGCAGGTATATATTACACAACAGAAATTGTAAATTATGTATTATTTACAAAAAGGTATATACATATAATTATATATGCAGCTAGCTGGTTAGAATGACAGTCTATCAGTAGTTTAAACTGTCATGTATTAATTGACAGTGTGGCATAACACATTTATCACTGCAGGGACGCAGGACACCAGCCACAAAACCACCGCTTGACATTCATCCGGCATGCACAACTAACAATACAATACAATGTTTTACACAGAAAATGCGGTTTATTTAGCTCAATAGATTGCTCTCCTCCAGGTACAGGCAAACGATAGACTGGCAAAACTGTTTATTACAACTCAGTCAGTCACACATGCAATGAAAGAAAATGAAGTTGTTCATTTATTAGCAGCACCAGATAAACACGAGACACAGACGCATTATGTAAGTATAATTAAAGGGTAAGCATTGCCACTCAAGGTGAGAAAGAACATTTAAATTCTTTTCCCATGAGCAAGAATTGCTCTTTTAATTTCCCCATCTGAAAGGTCACCGGCAGTGTTCTTGTTTTCCTCTTTAATTGATTCTTGGAATGCGTCCCGGTGACTGATGTAGAGTTCGGCGCCTGCGATTCGGCCCCCTTTACCGCAAAGGTAAAAGTTGAACCAATCACTAATTGCTGTTATGCGGCCACGCTGCCTTATAAATAATGTTATTTTGCAGGCGCTGTGTGACGTTGAGCACGTTTGTGACCAAGCTTTAATCTTATCTAATGCAGGTCACATCAATGTTTCTACCCACACCCTTAGAAACACTGTTTGTTTATAGATACTTAAAGGTTGCATCCGCAATAAAGAAGTGTTTTGTTTTGTTGTTGCCACAAAGTGTGCAATTATTTGCAGCTAATTTTGTAGCGTAGCATCACGCAGCAACATGACCTGATGACACTGATGATGTCATAATGGGGTGGTTCTATCTGTTGAAGCTGATTGGCTGCTGCTTAGGTCTTAAAGGGTAAAGGAGGATAACAGAGGTTATATTTCTGTGTGCATGTGTGACCAACATTTATCTCAAGTTTAAGCTTTATATTAATATATATATACAGACACACTCACACACGTAGCCTAGGTGATTCCTATAATTCTAAGTATATATGGAGAGGCTATAAACATGCATTTCTTTTGTTTTTATGGCACAACCAGTGAAACAATAGCTTTTACAGTAAAAAGCTCCATTGCGTGACAGTATAAAAGAGGAATATTTCTTGTCGCACGGTGGATAAGCAGACTCTGCCTCCATCTGTTTATCGCACACCAAATGTTTGCAAACGGTTATTGCCATTAATTCTGTTTTTACTGCCACAAGGTTAAACCTGAAAAAGTCAATCTGTCCTTGAAGTGTTTCAATACCACCGCGTTCAGGCAGTTAGCAACGTCGCTGTATGCATTTAAGTGCAATATAAAGCACGCTTAGCACTGCAAAGAAAAGGTCAACGGTTTTCTGTCAAGCATGAATGCAATGCGTTATTTTATCTCTGCAACCCAAAGAGAAACTTCTACATGGCAGCTACTGTGAAGTCCACCCCCAGACCCAGTTCCACTATTTTTCCATAAACCGAGAGTCCAGACTGAATTCAGCTGGACTCGCTGACCGGAACAGCATGGAGGATAACAGCCGGTGAGAGAGGGATTAATCCCGTTCATCAGGCGGTCCACCTGCCTCTCTCCCCACCGACCCATTCGTCAGCCTTCAATCTCTTATCTGATCTCAATTCTTTGGAACCGTCAGTGCTCTGTCACTGCCTCGGTCCCCTGTAATTTTTTATACTCCCAAAGATGTCTCTCTATATACTGTACGCTCGTAGCTTCAGCCCCTCCCTGCCAGAGCGGACGCCGCTCTAGGTAACTAGCCGTGAACTCTGCGTGCAACTTAGCCAACTCGACAAAATTGCCTTGTTGGCATATGGATCGTTCGTAGCAGAGGACTCTGCTCAGCTGCACGGCCGCCGTTACACCTTTCAGATTAATGACACGTATATGTAATAAAAATAAATTTAAGCTAATGACCTACATCACAATCAGTGCATGTACCGTTTTCACTGATTTTGTTTTAATTAATCAAATAGATATGAAGACTGCTCTACCGTGCGTTTCATGCTGGGCAAACGAAAGTTACACCAGAGCAGGAATAATCCAAATCAAACAGACCTTTTTCCTGTGTATAAATGATTTGATTTTGCCAAGGGGCACTGCATTGAGATCAGATATGAACTTATGAAAACACTGAGCTCTTCATCTTTCAAAGAGATCTTGAGTCGATGAGTCTTTTTGATTTTTTTAATACTTTTTGACATTAAAGAGACAGTTCACCCAAAAATGAAAATCCATCCATCATTTATTCACACTCATATCATTCCAAACCTGTATGACTCTTTTTGCTTTTGAGGAACACAACAGAAGATATTTTGAAGAATGTTGGCACATAACATCAGTGGCACCCAATTGCATGGATGCAAAACCACTGAGACGTTTTTCCAAATATCTTTTTTTGTGTTCGAAGTTTGGAATAACATGAGGGTGGGTAAAATAAAAAAATTTTGGAAGAATTTTTATTTTTGGGTTAATGCTCCCTTGAACCGTTATAGAAATTGAAGGGTCCAATATTCAGATTAGAGGATGATCATTATGTGGTTTTAGTGACTGTTTCTTTAAACCTCACACGAAATCTGACTGCTCTCACACAGTTTGAAACATTGTTCTTCCATAGGGATGTTTTACAACAAACATGGTCTACAGAATACAAATTAGGCCGGTAATATATTCATAAATCTTAGCTGTTGGCATGGCTTTTAATTCACTTTGATTAATAGTGACATGCGGTGGAGACAGGCAGCACTGTTTGGAGGTCTCCTTTTGTCTTGGGGGGGTTAAGATGATTTCCAGGGAAATCACAGAAGAGGATATGAGGATATCACACTAATAGCCGCGGATCTGTGAGAATACACAAAAACAAACAAATACCCACGTACACCTGGACACACGAGCACAGCTTTTCCACACACCTGGAGATCTTTACCAGAACAACCAGAAGACAGACACTTGTGCGCTACATTCCTGCCTCGGTTGTGATGTTCCTGAAAAACAAGCGCATTGTATTCCACGCTACACAACAGACACATATTTGATCCTTTAATGGAAGCTTTTGAGCAGCCGGCTCCATAAAACCGTAAATACTCTCAAGTGGACTTTTGTTGAAACAAGAACCTCTCATCTGCCTTTCAGGTCCATTGAAACCACGATCGGATGCGGTATCGTACGACCCACTCATCCTACTCCAACATCTAAAGGATCCGTCGCCATCATTGTGCATTTACAGAGACAAAACACAGAGAAAATATCTTGTGAGCGTTGTTGAAAGAGCTCTGACATGATATTGATTATATTTCTGAATGACAACAAGAGTGTAAAGGGCCTCTCTGTTAACTTAATATGAAATATAAAAATTCACATTTTTCTCCATAAAAATGCTATTTAAAATTCAGTATTTTCAGCTTTTATATCTTGCATTGTATTACAGCTGCTACATACATAACAAAACTTATATTGTGAGGTGCTATATTTACTTAGATGTAAATAAAAAGCAAGCTAAGAGTGAATGCAGTTTGCTTATTGCAATAATGTCTTGCGGTTACAACATGCAAAACAACTGACAAACTGCAAATAAAAATGTGGCTGCTTTCTGAAACAGATTGTTCAGCCAATCAGAATGCTTTAAAATATTTTCTGTCTTTGTAATAAGAGACAAAAGCTTACTCACAAAAAGTGTTTCAGTGATAGCTGTCAGGTAATTAACAAAAATGCAGCGCCTTTTTAGCTACAAACCCTAACTTTTCTCTACTGCCATCTCTGTTTGAAACATAACATCGCAGGGCAATTTACAATTTTTTTTTCATATGTTCAAGTCAAATGAAGGCAACTTGACACTTCCCAGAAAATCAGACTTGACAACTCAAATTAAAAATCATTATTTTAAACCTACCAGTGGTAAACATGATACACTGATCTGTCAATGACTGATTTAAAAAATAACAAAATAAAAAACACAGATTGTAGCATTAAGTAAGTTTAAATGATCTGTGCTTTGAACAGAGGACAATGGAACAAAGGTCTAGGACATAAACGTCTTGCCTTCAAGATGGTGGGCTTGAGAAACAAAGGGGAATGAATTCAAACGGCTGCGTGATTGATTGAAGTGGGCAGGGGGCAGTAGTGGCAGACAGTGCCCAGTGCCATGGCAGCAGAGATGGAGAATCGTTCCACTGTCTGTGTCCTCTCAGCCGGGCATCTGCTGAGAGCGGCACTGACAGGAAATCAAGTTCCCTCACACTGCCAGAACTACCACAGGGACTTACCACAGAGCCACTTAGAGCCAGACGATATTTGACTAAAGTCAAGTTCATTTTCAAAAGCATGTTGGTGGCAGCTCACATCTCAAAGTTTCAACAACCAAAGCCACTAACCACAAGTAATTAACCAGGACAAATAAAGTGTGTTTCTCACAACATAACCTGTACAGAACTGAATATATACAAACACACACTGATTTTTAAAGAAAATACCACCTAATGCATGAAATGCAATGTGGTTGAGCGCAGAGACTGGAGCGATGCCAGACAAATATAAACAAACAATTAATCAACAGAATAACAAAAACAATCCATGCACAATATACCGATAACTATCTCTCCCATTATGATCTCAGAGATATTAAGCAATTTAAATATTAACCGGAAACAACATACGTCCTGACCCGAAAGATCCTTATCACTGTTTAAGCAAGCAAATGTGAGATTTCACAGTCGATGCGCTTAGGTGGCTAAAACCGGAATGGGAGGCGTCAACCGGCGTGCAGAGAGAGAGAGAGCAGAACCCTCGCTCACCCTCCTCACTGATCCGTGCACAAGGTTAGCCTCATCTGCATACGATCAATACACTACAGTAATAATTGTGATCTATTGCGTAAATATTGAAGCGGTCATTGAACTCTCCGAGCGAGAGAACGACGGGGCGGGTGACCCACGGGAGGGGTAACTAAAACCTCCCGGCACATCTTGATGGAGTTTAAGGGGGGGTTTGGAGAATGACACGGCCTACTGGCTCTATGAATGCTAATGTCCAGCGAGGGGACGAGGGACGGGACCCTCTGAGGGACTGTACGGTGAGGAGACGATGTTCAACCTGGTTGACACATGAATACACAAACACACACCCGGCAGTCATGCATGAAATGCGTCTATCATAGCTACTTTTTTGAAGGCGTCAGATGTTTGACAGATAGCACTCTCTGCGGATCTGAGGGAGGACGAGATGCAGGAGATGTGAAGGGGATGTGGAGATACCAGTGTTGTGTCCTGAAGGAACGCTGTCTGTGGGAAAGATCTCACGGTCGCTCTCTTCTTCTTTGATGTGTTCCTCCTTGTTGCCGTCCTCCAGCTCTGTATTCAGGGTGGCAGTGTGATGCACTCTGTTGGAATAAGAATGCATGAATTATTTGATAATCAGAGTTTATTGTAATCCTTGACCCTGGCTCTGCATTTCAAACAGGGATTGAGGATTAGAGGCGTGCTGGCTGGTCCCGACAGCCTGACTCCTGTGTCCTTAGGGCAGCTCTCCTGTGTGTGTGTGTGTGTGTGTGTGTGTGTGTATGTGTGATGGCAAGTTTCTTACTGCTTTGAAGTAACTGACCACAGCAGGTCTTTTATTACAGAGCAGAAACACTGAACACCCTGAGATCTGTCTTGTCAGCTCACGTGTCAACGCAACATTTTGTGAAAATGCAAGTGGTGCTTACCCATACAGAATTTACTGTCATGATGCTAGTGGTTGCCGGGGGCGTTGCTATGGTGTATGAGTGTGTGTTAGGGCATTTTTAGGGCACTATGGTATTTTAAACGGTCGCATGTTATTTGCTTATAGCTACAAAGTGGCAAAAATATACTTACCCTGATGCTGTTGATTTAAAGATATAGGTGCATACGAGTCTGTAGAGGAAACAGAAAAACAGTTGTCTAATACAGCAGACTGAGACGCTTGTGTGTGTTTGGATGAACTATATCTGTGTATTTTTGTTGGATATTACAGGAAGCTCCACCAGCCCAATGGTTGCTGAGCTGCAGTCTGTGCAGGTTCACTGAGCTCTGTGTGTTATTTACAACCCCAGGCCTGTGCAAACTGAATAGGCCCGAAAGCCCTTCATCTGACCTCATCCGAGCACACGTGAGACAACAGAGCAGGAACAAAAAGGATGAAAGAAAGAGTAAGGGCGGGATCATGGATGGGAAAAAGAAAGGATGGCACCTGAATATCAAGGCTCTGGACAGCTAACAGGGAACATTCTCACAACATTGGCCAACATTCCCTAAAAGTTCTCTCAAAGTAATCAAAAACACAGTAATGTACTATATAGTAATATATATATATATATATACTATATAAATTTATATTATAATATTTATATTATATTATGTACTGTGTGTGTGTATACATTATATATATACATATAAATATATATATATATACATACATATATATATACACACACATGCATACATACATATATATGAATGCTAAATAAATGTACAGTATATTATACAGTATATTTAAATGGTTAGTGGAACGTTTTAAAAATTATACAGATTTAATAAAAAACAAGCTATGACACATTCCTAGACTTTTCTAGGAATAACAAAAAAATAACATTTTCACAATTATTTGTTAACATTTCTCACTCGTGTAAATCTAAATATGTACAGCATGTTTATACAGTAAACATATACAGAATAAACAAACAGTATACACAGAAACAATCTTATAGCCAAATATTGTTGGCTGGGTGGGTGAGACATCAAACAGACTTAAAGCTGAAAATACACTGGGCCACACAACCAGAGCGATGCTACCACATCAGTGCAACGTTGCTAAAATACTCCTGACAATAAGTTTGGGCTGCATGTGTAATGTTTCCCTGAATGTTATAATAACACAGGTTTAAATCATTTCAATGAAACAACTAGTGCTTTTTCCAATTTCTTCTTCCTCACACTCTGTCCATTTATCTGCCGTTAATGACTTAAATTATGAAAATTCCGTAAAACTGTTTCGTTTGCCAACAACGTCACAGCGGGAGTTTAGTGAAACTCACTCGTAAAAACCAATGAGTGTGAAAAGAGTCTTTAAGGTCTGCTGGTGTTAATGAGAGACGCTGAAATATACTTTAAGACACAGAAAGAATTTTATGGCTTTTAACAGCCATTTACAGGTTCCTATATTTTGGAGAACCCCTGTGGTCACGCAGTATAGAATATTCACATTCTGATAATGATCAGCGTTTATAACTGCAACAGCTCCTGGTGTTTCCTCAGGCTGTACACCCTGCCTGACAAAATGATTATAAGAAATGTAAATTATAATATATTACTTATATAATAGCCTGGATTAAAAATAGTGCAAAAGAACACAGGAGAGAGAAGACACAACATCTATCAATCACTTTTTCTGTCTCTCCTTATTAAAACTGGCCTTTATCCAAATACAGAAATCTAATATAATTATAAATAAATGACCAAAGAACCTATTTTAAACAGGGAATAACACAACAACAAAGTTCTACAACCAATGGTTCTACCAGCCCAATTGTTTACATTTGCAGCACGGTTACAGTATAGGATTTACGGATTCTCTCATGTGTACAAGACTGCCATCTAGTGTTTAAAACTGCAACCAACTTGTACCTAAATGCACAGATCAGAAAGTTGCGAGTTTGCTTCAATGGCGCGATCGCCCGTGTACCGAGAATGGGCTGATCTTCATTTATGCTCTAATCTCTCAGTTTGGTGCCTCATTGGTAAAGACAGATTATTACAGCACATTACAGCTGTACCGCATACACTAGTGATGCAACGGCCCTTCTGTCTGACCTTTACACCAGCCAACTGCATGCGAGAGATGTCAAACCCACAGAGAGGACTGGAGGACCAGTGGATTAAACAGTGTCGCAACATGAACCACTGACCCGGGCTCAGATGCCCAAGTGAAGCCGCCTCTGGACTTTACACAGTGGCTTCCATTAGGCAAAATGCTCAGAAAGTTTTAATTAAATGCTCTGTGGACTTTCAACTGACCCAGCATCCCAGCGCTCAGCGCTACCTGCTGTGTGCGTGTGTGTGAGCGAGAGTGTGTGTGCTGGGTTAATTAGAGTGAGTGGCCAGACGGCTGATCCTTGACTTGTGACTAATACTGAGCAAAGAGAGAGAGAGTTGATGGGATTTGGTGGAGGGTCCAGAACAAGGATCTGTCAGCGTGAAGCCTCAGTTTTCAGACTTTTCTTCCACCCAAGCTGTGAAGACAGGGAAGTAAGAAATAAACGAACTTTATTTTAACCTTCAGAGAGTTTGTTGTTAGGTTCAGGTGAAGACATCTGTGCAGAGAGCACCTGTTAAAACAGATCAATACTGCTAACTGTAGGGTCGTGTCTTAAAAAAATGGGCTGCAGATGGTTTAAAAATCTCCATCCATGTCTTCAGACCTGCAGAGTTTAGCTCCAACTTACTTCAGCACCTGCCTAGATGTTTCTAGCAGCTTCACAGACCATGATTAACTAGTTGTTGTTATATTTTGTCATTGTAAATGCAAATGCACTAAACAAACAGTTAAAAATAGAAAGTGAAAATTATGTTTGAATTACAGATACATCGTTCTCTGCATCCACAGCCTGCGACCGGTCTCTTCTGCTCTGTACGCTAAATAAAACCACAGCTACTTTAACACAATCTCCCATCTCACCAGAAACCAGCCACACACACACAAGATGGAAACAGCCTTATTTAGCGAGATTCCTCTTCTGAAAAATCTAGCCTGCTGATTAAAATAACTCTGTGTCTGAGAGGAAGAGCAGAAGTATTTAGAAATAAACATCACCCACAGTGATACCACGCGCTCCCAGGTCTCAGCGATGCCCTATCCGCATCCCTATTTCCCTGCCTTTATCATGGCCTGACACTTGTGCAGTCTGGGTAATCAGAGAAGCCCGGACACCATAAAAAGGCTGCATTCTAATCTCAACTGTTGCATATCTAATACTAATTAGAATCCTGCAACTGGGTCACTGTCATTGTTTTTCAAGCACTGTCAAGTCAAGGGAAACATATGAAACCCGAAATGATACCCTGGCGAAGGCGTCTGATTGAATCCTCTCCCTGCCGCTGATGTGCTCTCATCCATCCTATTAAAATATTCAATCTGCTGTCCGCCACTCTGAAGGGCTGAGCTGGGAAGGGCAGCTGCCAAGAGGCCCTGGTCCCTCTATCTATCTGTCTCTCGCTCTCTCTCACTCAGTTTTCTATCTCTATAGTTCACAACCGCGCTCGCGTTTATGGCGGATCTCCACTCCAAAAATCAGAATGCTTTTTCCTGTCATCTCTGAGTCTGATTTTAATTAACCATTCAATCCCTGCGAAGACAGATTTGATTCCTCATGTTTGTTTATGCTCTTTTGCAGCCTAACTCTCGCAGGGCAATCAGATTACAGATTAAAGAGGATCGTTTCCACCCAATTCCTATCAGCGCACACGCATGCAAACACACGCATGCATGCAATTTAATCTGTGCTGCGTGGAGCGTTCGCTTCTGATATGAAAAGCAGTCTGACGTTTGATGCTGGCCAGTTAATTTGAGACCAGATCTTTTATATAGACACACATATAGAGACACACACACACACACACACACACATATACACATATGCATATATATATATACACATATGCATATATATATAAAATATATGATCGTGATTAAGAAATACAATATTAAATAACATATGACGGCAATATGAAAACAATACACACACCTTATGACAAATATAGGATTCTATAATAAATAGACTATGGATTATGTAGTGACAAGTCAATATAATATGAATGTTAGTTCGATCAGAGCGCACTGATCAAACCTTAAAACTCTTTAATAAGGTTGTGATTGGACACTCATAATGAAGGACATGTGTCGTCCACTAAAAATGTGTCATATCACAAGACAAGCACACACATTTGTACAGACATGTTACATGAACTTGTCAACAATAGGATATATTTACACTGCCGGTACTTTGTGATAGTTCTGCTAACTGTATCTATTTTACATTTATGCGAGTCTTAACTACACACACACACACACACACACACACACACACACACTGCACTTAACTACACAAATACTTTTCTCATTTGATGCATTTCTTCTGATCTATAATTCATTGTAATAATAACAATAATAATATTATTATTAACAGAAAACCAACAATAAAACAAGTCAGCAGTCTGTAACACCCTGTAGTCTGATCAAAAAACAAACAGTACATCAAAGTCGCTCTTTTGAAAACGTCATTACCATTATCAAATTCAAATGCCAATAACAAACAAGAACTCGCACAAAAGAACGTGACCTCACACACTTTTTTTTAACTCTATCTCAGCACGGCCCCTGTTCTTCTCAACACTGAAAATGGTATTTGGAGACAAACAACTTCATTTTGCTGTGCGTCTGTAATTAGCTGTGGAATTAGCGCCGCCATCGTGCCTCCGTAGATCAGCGGGGCCCTCCAGGGAGGCCGGCGGGACCGCGCAAGCCGCATTTCCAATTATTGTGTTGAATTGCTAATTTAGTTATTGTGCCTCCCGTAATTGTGATGGGTATTGGGTGTGCGATTCAATTTGTTTTAAATATTTGTGGGCTGGTGGATTGGTAATAGAGCTGACCTATCTAGCGGCCCAGTATAAAAGTAGGAGAGGAAAAACAAAGAGAAAATGACTACAAAGATGTTCTCTCTCTCTCTCCTGCTCTCATTCTCTCGTTTTTTTCCTTCTCTCTCATCGCCTTAGTTTGATCTGCTTCATCCCTCTTAAGACCGTTGAAGTTAAAAAGCTTGAAATTCAGAAAATACTACTTTGATCAGCTTCAGGAACGAAGCATCAGGCATTAGAGGACAGAACATTGAGGGCTTTGGTTTGAAGATAAGCGGGGAATGCATGGCTCTCTAAATATTGCAGCTTTTGGTGAGCGTGTGGAGGTGTAGGCAGTGCCCGGGCAGATTAGGCAGGAGTTTTAGGGACGAGGTTCTCGCATACACAGACTCCTGACATACCGTGTCACGGGCAAACTCTCGTTTCACATCATCGTCTTGCTCGGGGTCCGGGTGACTCTGTATGATAGTAAATAACTGGAGGTCCAACCGGATGGGACAGGTCAGCAGGTTCCTGTGGGTACTAGAAGAGAAACAAATAATATTTTAAAATCCAAAATGCAAGGGCTGTCAGATTTATTACAAAAACTACTAATAAAATACTGCTAGATACTGACAGACAGAAAATGTATGAGTGTATTGTGTGCCAAGTTACATAGAATTTACAAAATAGTACACCTGGCATTTTATCATTCAGTATCAACCTAGAAAGCTTTTTTAAGGATATTAATTTTTATATCTATGCTTGATTCTTATTGGCTGCTTTTTATTCATAAATCCAAGTAATCCATTTAAAAAAAAAACAACAAAAATGTAGTTTCCTAATGCAATAAATATGTTGCCACAATTATATTTTTGTCTATAAAAGTAATACTTTAAACACTGAAACATACACTTTCAGATTTAAAAGATTTTTAAGTGATCCTAAACTTTTGACCATAGATTACATACAACAGAATTTGTGTTACTTTGTTAGTCCGCTTATCACCCACAACATTTACTGCAGTGACTCATAACATTAATGCTAATGTTGAATAATATTCATTATGAATTAAAGGAACACATATCTGGTTTGAGTCAATGAAGGGACAGAAGACAAAGAGCGTTAAGACACACGGCTGAACTGCATTAAGATGATGATAATGATGCTGAAGTGACAAATGCAAATTCAGATTGAGACACAGAAAAGCATAAATATTATTTACACATGAAAGCAAACCCCAGTAAAATTATTGACAGAGACACTGAACAAGAAAACACAGAAGAGGCCATGTGTTAAACATCACAGCAGGAAAAACAGCCAGAGTGGCTGGCTGGATTCTCACTAATAAACAGTAAAAACGTACATTTTCTAAATGGGAACATTATATTTAATGTTCATGTCTTCAAAGATGGTGTGGTAGCATCATAACGTGGGATTAAACAATGTAAATCTGTAAAAAATGGGATTGTTTACAGAAGTAGTTTAAGGAAAATGTCCTTCATAAAATGAATGTAGCTTATGTAGTTATTTTTACAGAATTCTATAATAGACCAAAATATAAATATACACACACACAAACACAAACACACACAGATATATATATATATATATATATATTTACAGTGTATTTATATATATATAAATACACTGTAAATACTGTAGCACAGGTAAAGGAAACCTTTTCAAGCACTGGAAAACCTCTGCTTTGTTTTAAATTCCTTATGTGAAAATACAGTATGCAGATGTTAACTAAGTAGCACATGCATGACATCCGACCAGCCCCTCATTGCTACTTCACACCCCTTCACAAAAAGCACAAAAATGGGGCTATCATTGACCTCTTGTTGAATTAGTATCACCTGTTTCAATTACGTTACAGCGCTACTGCAGATGAATCTATTGTGATATGTTTCTAAGGAGCTGAACAAGTATGCTATAGTGTGCATACTTCAAGTGAGCGCACAGTATCAGTGACCAGTACCTGCGGTTATTCCAAACTAGTTAAAGGTAGGCTAGGCAATTTTTACCAGAAACATTTTTGTTATGCTGGTTAAAAGTCTCTCACATCCTGACAGCAATCACTAAGTGGTCTAAATATATTTATGTTCTTTAGAGGATAGGGCCAAAAAATATTTGCAGTCCGACTGCAATGATAGGATGTTCCACTTGCCTGTCAAGTTATATATTTGCATATTGCCCTTGTTATGTGTATTGGAGGTGTGGCTTTGGAAAGCACTCTGAAGGGAGGCGGGATCTTATTCTTTCAAAACTAGCTTGCTATTGCTAGCCTCTGCAAAATTGCCTACCCAACCTTTAGATGTTTGTTTCAGGAAAAAAGTAAGTAGTACTCATAAAAAAAACAAATGCAGTAAATAAGCATATCTACAGTTTGGGTTATTTCAAATTATTTTAAGGTAGTATAAAGAATTCAATGTTGATTAAGGTTGAAACAAACGTGTCAAGTTTAGAGGTTATCTAACAACCAACTCTGAGTTCTGATGAAAAAAATTGTATATTTAGTAGTAAATCAGAAATACGCATGTATTTTAAAATGACACCAAACAGCGCGATACACAATAAGTAAAATTGGTTCAGAATAGCAAATGCATTTAATTTGGGTGCAATTTTCCTTGCTGCGCACACATTTAAACAAACCACAAAATGTGTTTGTGAAAGCGCAATTTTGCCTCATCTGGTATTTGTACATGTGCAAATGTGTTTTGTGTGCATGTTTGTTGATTGAGGGTGAGTGTGAACGCTCTGTGAGGTGAGAGGTGTGTTTGTGTGATTTCAGTCTTTCATGTCTGTTTTGGAGGGTGTGTGTGAGAGTTGTCCAGTTTTGACCCCGGGGTCATTTTAAAAGGCTTTGCCCTGAATGAGGCCTCTCAAAGCTCCTCTCTGTGCTTTGATAGCTCTCTCTTCGCTGCTCTATCTCTTTCTCTCTCTCACACACACACACACACACTCACACACACACACACACACAAACACGCAACAGCTATTTACACCTGCCGCGTTTGATCATCAATTAAGCACTCCTTCTGAAGATGCTAGACCCCCCCTCTCACACACACACACACACATTTCCACCCCCCAACAGCCCCTGATCAATCCACTACATTTATTGATGTCTAGATTGCTAAAGGCACTTGGAGAAAGCTGAGGACTTTCTGATAGAAGTGAAATTCAATCGTCTCTATCTTGGCCATCTTAATATCTGCACAGTTTGGTCAGATGACTCAGTTGGTAAGAAACTTTCCCTCCATCACATTCGATGCTAGTCTGTTATTCACAGACATCACACATTAGACTGATAGTAACATTACTGTTTATAGTAATATTTTTATTAGATTTCATGATAATGTGAAATGTTTCTATAGCTCAACTGGTAGAGCATTTTGTTAGCAACAAAAGTTGTGGGTTTGATTTCTAGGGAACACAAGTACTGACCAAATGTATACAATGTAAGTGGCTTTGGATAAAAGCGTCCGCCAAATAAATAAACATACTGTAAATGCTAACATTTTATAACAATTTGATTTTACACACAAATGATGCTCACAAATCCTTCCACTGTGTACAACCAACTGCCCTTTGTGCGGCTGATTATTACATTTCTACCAATGTAATATTCTATATTCTAACAATAAGAATGCATAAATTCAGCAATTTCCCCAGACACTTGTGACTTATATTGAAATCCATCTCTCAGAACACCACAGCCCTTTTCCTTACAGAAATAGTGTAAAAAAACATCCTACGACAAGCGCTGTAATGAAAACCTTTAATTTACAGAAGTCACCTTCAGACATGAAGTTTCTCATGAAACAGATCAGACAACTCTATCTCACGTCCTGCTCTGACATTGCGGAAAGTTTTCTGTGCCGTATAAACATGCCAAGCCGAGACACTTGTTTGATCAGTTACACTCATCTTTGGTCAATGTGTCAAATGCTAAGTCAGCCGGAGACAAAAGGATGGCAATGCATCTAAAGTCACAGGAGAGGAAATAAAGCACTGAAAATAATAAAGAACAGTAAGTAACTCTATTTGTTTACGTTCTGCAAAAGCTACTCAAAAACATGCTGGACATGCTCCAACATGCTAACCCTAAGCTGTAGCCAGGCCATGCATGAAGCTGCTTTCATTAGGACCCCTCAGCTTTCTACATCACACCTCACACACACACACACACACACACACACACACACACGTCTGAACACACCTCCCAGCCGCAGCCTCCTGTTCATGTGTGTCCATCATTAATCTACAGAAGATTGATGACTGGCATTGAAGAGAGAACAAGCTGTGAAGGAGTGAACGCATGGACGCCTCCGTCTCTCCCCGCCCCCCTCCTTTATGATTTCAAACTTCCTTATAATTCATTGCCTCCTCTCTCTTTTCCTCCTGTCTTTTTCCTTCTTTTCCAACCTTTACTTTCCTTGCTCACCTCAGTTTTGAAACGTTCAGCTCATCAGCTTTTATTTGTTATTTCATTATGAATTTGTTTTATCAGCTTCATTCTGTTTAAATTTAACTAAACAAAAGTTTTTATTTATATAATTTCCTTTAAATAAACATATAGTTTTTACCTGCCTGTGATGACAAATGAATACTTAAATATTCAAGATAATACTTTCAACATGACAACATACCTGACTAGTTTGTTTGTTTTTTAAAACTATTTTAATGACCTTTAAAAAACATTTTCAGTCCAGATTTTACTTTAGTTTTTGCCGTTTGGCCAAGTTTATTCTTTAAACCATGTAACCCAACTAATCCTAGACTAAACCAACAGCCTAAACTAGGACTAATAGTTTTAATAGGAATATTGCCACTTTAGAGAGGAATTTAGAGTGAAAGTGAGGCAGGAACGGACAGCCGCTGCAGCACACGGGTGCCACAAATGAAATCAATTTGAAAAGCGCTCGGGTAATTGGTTTCTAAACAGAATTCTGTCATGGCCGTCTGCTACCTGTTTCTGTTTGGCACCGGGGTGAAAATAACTCCCTGTACAGAGATGACAATAAAAATCACCCTGTTCATAATTCCCTGCTCCTTTCCCCAATCAGCCATCGCAGACAGCCACACTGAACACTGCTGATCTGCATGTCTGATCACCACACACAATACGTCTGCATGTCTGATCACCACACACAGTACGTCTGCATGTCTGATCACCACACACAGTACGTCTGCATGTCTGATCAACACACACAGTACGTCTGCATGTCTGATCACCACACACAGTACGTCTGCATGTCTGATCAACACACACAGTACGTCTGCATGTCTGATCAACACACACACTACATGCACAAATATAAACACACACGCTTGCTTATAGTACGTCACATGCACTACAAATTCAAGTGCATCAGACATTTTGGTATCAAACAGTGGGTGACAAATCCACTGCAAAATTATTTATAGAAATTATAATAAAGCTGTTGCATTTCCTGAACAAAATTCATGGATTTTCTATGAGTCATATGAGTTTATTAATATTCGGTTTGCCATAGACTTTTTCAAAGCCCATTTTCACTGTTCCAATTTCAATAAACACATTTGTGAAAGCCAATCGCCGAATCGCACGCTATATAACGTCCGTGTCATTTTCTTAAAGGCAACTGGCGCACGACGTTCTTTGTGCACAACAAACATCCACAGAGACAGACAGACACACGCGCAGATAATGAACACACACGTAAACAGACACGCACACGTGTGAATGCGCCGAGCGGCAGACGCGCACAAACACACGTCCCTGACGTGTCCCCTGCTGGCGTTCAGGGCACCTGGCGAGGAGCAGGTTAATGAAGCAGACGGGGTACAAAAGAAAAACGAAAATGTCCATATCAAAAGTCAACAAGTTTCACAGCCACCAAACGCCACGGCGATGCCTTTTTGACTCTCTGTGATAGAGAAATGCATATGCATGAGGTAAGCAACTTTTGATCCCAAACAAAGTAAAGCTCTGGCTTATGAAGATTGTGAGAGTGTTAATGACTTCTTCGTTTTAAGCCTGCATAAGAAAGGCAGATTCCCCATGCTTGTAGTCCATGAGAATATTTAATACCGTTATTAATCATTTTTAATCCGTTTGCTTTTAATTAAGAAACAGCATGTTGCTGTCCTATCAGCGCGTGCCAGGGTGCAGATTAATTGTAGCTTAAGATAGCTCGCCATGATTGGTGTAATGTATTAGCTAACAAGACGCCGGCTTCTAAAGATACTTGTACACTACCTTGGGAACTTGGCTCCACTCCAGGGCTTCTCTCCCTTCCTCTCTCTCTCTGTTCCCCCCTCCCTCTCTCTCCCTTCCTTCATATCTTCTTTGTAGCGGCGCTCCCATTTGAAGGCGAGTCTGGAGTACTGGGCACACTTCTATCATCTCAGCACGGCGCATTATTTGCGCCTTCATTAACACACTGCCAGTCACCACTCCTAAAGCGAGAGGAGAGAAAGAAGATTTTTTTGCTGACAGACATGCGGGGTGGACCTCGCCAAGCTGGGTTCTGCCCTACTGAGGCTCCTGGGGTAGGACACCTAGGGGGAGGAATTGGAAGGGGTAGCAGGAGTTCATCTGAGGTGTCAGATCCATCAGTCATTCATCTACACCTCCACGGGGGGCGGAGCTAAAGAGCTGCAGCCTCAGGGCACGGTGCTGAGCTGGTGGGCATCTGCATCAGGCCTGCTGGAGTTGAGATGCTCCCAGACATACAGGATAAGGTGCCTTGGGCAGAGTAGAGTATTGGAGAGAACATCCAGGGCTTTGTGTATGTGGACAGGGGGCTGAGGGTTAATAGGAGTTACTGTACTTTTATTAGTGGAAGGGAATGAGATGGTTTCATCTTCTGTGGAGGGTATTCAGCTGTAAAGGTTGGAAAAACACAACAACACAATCAGTTAGAGACAGTTCTCCACTCTATTGTGCTTATTTTGGTCATAACCCTAAAGCTGAAAAACACACTATGTGGGCTGATGTTAAGAAATGTCATTTAGCCTATAGATCTAACAGCCTGTCTGTTTACATAACACATCTTCCTCACCTTCATCAGCATCAATCACCGCCGCTTGTCGGTGGCAAACACCTTTTAACACCTACACACTGCTACATGAAATTTCCATCTCTGCTTATTCTCAACGTGTGAGAAGTCCTGCAGCCCAGCAAAGATGTTTATGCATTAACCTCCCTGCATATTCAGGTCACTCTGCACTGTTCTCACCAGTAAACAACAGCACAAAGCACATTTTACGCCCTTTAAGATGATTGTGGGAGTGACAAAAATGGAACACACTTTCTCCCCACATCCGCCCATAGAAATGCAAAACATTCAAACAGAAACAAAGCAGAGGCACACGGAGGCCAAAGTTTGAGGCCAATCTCTCCAGTATCCATGATGGATGGAGAAACAGCATCTTTGCTCACCCAGACATTCATTTCCACTGCCTCACCGATACCCTGGGCGCCGACCGGAGCTGTATTGCTTCGGGCGCGTGATTCATTTCTATCACTCTGATCAATCAAAGAGCAAAAGGGCTCGATGACTGCGGACGTGAGGAGGGGTTGGTAATTTGGTATATGAATGAATAAATAGATGGATATTTCCAGCGCTAATCTCTCAGATGACTAAAATACTTCTCTGGTGTGAAGAAGCCCATTGTGTGTGATGAGAGTTTGATTGGATGTCTCCCCTGGGGTGCGCTCTCCATTAGCTAAGGTGATATAACAGGTAATCAGGAGATAATTAAAAGGCTTCACTAGTGCGCACACTGTTGGGAGGGGCAGAGTTTGTGGGGAAGAGCTCACTGGGAGAACGTATTGCGTGTTGCTCCCTCGGTGACCGCGGCGTCGGGTGCCACTCTGTAGGAAAAGATCCACGTGGGTGTCTTTAAGTTTCTTTAAAACCGCAATACGTCAGCGTCGTTTCTCTGTCACCATCTCTGTTTGAAACACAAAACAGCAGGTTACTTTAGCTACTGTTCTTTACATATGTTGAAGCAATACTGACATTTTACATATTTTTAATTTGGCAGACACTTTTATCCAAAGCAACTTAGAGTGAATTCAAGCTATACATTTTTTTTAATCAGTACTTGTGTTTCCTGGGATCGAACCCACAATCTTTGTGCTGCCACCACAATCCTCTACCAGTTGAGCTACACTGGTAACACAAGTTTACATGAAATCTGATCTGGTAGTTCAAACTACGAACCAACAGGGGTAAGGGCACCTCAGTGTTTTAAAAACTGTTCTGTTGTATAGTTGCTCAATATCTGTTTTTTGTTCATTTTTAACCAAAAAAAGTTATGAATCTGGATTTTACATTTTACATTTTTTTGGCAAACAAGCAAATACAGAAAAAAAATGTGCGTGTTAAAATACAACAGTCAAAGAAAATTACTATGGATCTGAGTTTTTTTAACTGTCTGCATAACTGTCTGTCTGTGGGAGATACAGTAAAAAATGGATATACATGTGGAACTTAGTAAAAGAAAACATAAACAAGCAAATTAGGGCCCTTTTAAGAATAGCACTGATGTAGAGTGAGATCTGCAACACTGCTACAGTGGCTAAACCATGTTCGGCCAACCAAACACTCCCCCTGGGTTTGTGGTGTGTGGAGTGACTCTAAATGCCCTTTAAGTATCTAATCGGCCCAGTAATTACTTAAATGACCTCAGGCCTGAGTATCACTTGAAATAATTATGAATTAGGAGGCAAAGAGAGGAGCCCTCCATTGGGGGGAATCGGGCAGGGAAATCTCATAGTTAGAGGCAGCCCTTCACGCAGCCCCAACGGGGCACAGAGGAGCCGCCAGCACACAGCCACCCTGTCACACAAAACTCTGCTCATTCGGTGGGGCTGTGGGCTCCCGGTTTGTGTGATACTGTGACTGGGGCAGAAATTGTTTAGTGGCTATGGAGCTAAGGAGTAACAAGCAAAAAGTAAAGATGCTACTAACACTACATTTCTGCTAGTGACAGGATTTTCAAAAGTGCTTTTCTAGTTGTGAGATGCTTTTGGACTAAAGCAATGGAGACAAAATGGGACACATGCTAGTTTCAGAGGTAACTTACCCAACACTGACACACACACACACACACACACACACACACACACATGGCATGTATCATTTATAGAGGGTATATATTGAAATCAGAAATCACAAGATTGTTTATGTTTGTCTCTCAGAGAGTGTGTGTGATGTAAGGAGGCCGTGATGGGGACAGAACATGAAAACATGGGAAAAGTGAACTATGAGTAACTTTGTGTGTGTGTGTGTGTGTATCAGCATTGGTGTCTGTCGATGAGCCTCTCTCACCGTTATGCGGTATAGAGCGTCAGCTCCCAGAATCCCTGGCCCATCAGCTGTGAGATTGATCTCTGTCAAAAGCAATTCGTCAGCCCGCACACAGCTCGCCGTACACACAGCCTGACAGCAGATGCCTATTTTCAGCTGAGAATAAAATCAATTGGTGGAGAATGAAGAGCATAATCAGCGACTGATTGATCTGCGGACGCCCAGATTGACATGTTTCCCAGGGGAAAGGCCTCTAAAGGGTTACAGACACCACAGAGATGAGCCAGTTCAAGCCACATACACACACATCAACAAATCGCTGTGTGTTCACAATGACAAACATATGCCACACAATAATAAAGCTATTGTGCAATAATGGTGTTTGTATTATTTGTGTTAATATGGAATTGTGTTACTTGGTAAAATATTTCATAAAGTAAATACACCAATAACTAAAATCATCACGTTAAACAAAACTGGACAGCGTTTATTCTTATAATAAACATCCCTGGACTGGCTGTAAATGAAATTCTGGTGCAACTTTGTTTTAAAGTGAAGAGTAAAGTGTTTGTTTTAATAATCTTTTATCACAATATATTTTCTGCTGCTTCTGAAATTACTTCTCTACTGTTGCAGTGACTGTGTGGGCATGGAAAACTAACATTAACCAATAATACCATCTAACACGCAAACATTTAACATAATCCAGCATCTCTCTACATTCTTTGTACCATTTTACTGTTTTATTAACTAAAATATGTTGCAAAAGTTTTAACATTCAAAACATACGTCGCAAATGCTTTTTGTTCATGCAAACCATTGTTATTGACCCAGGAAAATTACATCCTGGAACAAAAGCTTTTTATTGATGCATGCGTCCTGCGTCTCCAGCACATCTCGGTCGCATGTGGAGCACCGTTACACTAATCTGAATAAGTTGTAGCATGTCCATTTAGAGCCCTTCTTTCGCCCCTAGGTGTGTGTTTACTGGTGGGCTATTTGTGTGCATGTTTATGTGTGTGTGTGTGTGTAATGATAGTGGTTGTGGTGGGAGATGCTGGCGGGATGCTGTTGGAGATGGGAGGGTTAACCTGGTGAGGCCCTCTGTAATGAGTAAGCATTCAGCGGCCGGGGCAAGATAAATGGAGCCGAGGTTCTTCTGCAGCAGTCAGCAGGAACCAGAGCCCGCGGCTTGTTTGTAGCAAATGGAGTGCGCAAAATATCAAAGGCCAGCGATCCAGAAGACGCCCTGGTTTGACAAATTTTAAATTAGCCAGAAAGAGTTGGAGGAGAGAGGGAGGGGTTGTGTGTGTGTGTGTGTGAGAGAGAGAGGCAAATGGAGAGAGAGAGAGAGAGACCAAGAAAAGGGTTCAAATTATGCAATCCTTTGTGTTTTGTGATTTCACGACACAAGTGAAATCTATACTCTCCCTTCCTCCCTCGCCCACCCCAGCCCCGTGTTTTTCCCCCTCTATCTTTTGTAATCGTCTGCTATTATCGTCATTATGAAAACTGTTATTATTCCGACTGCCTAGATCCAAGAATTGCTGTGGGTGGCGACGGGACTCTGGGATCACTGGATGTTTACTCCTTAAACCGCTCGGAAAAACACGAGCCCTTTTCAGCTGTCTCACAACACAGCCTTTTGGATAGAGGGGGGAGAGAGCAAAAATGGCAAAGAGAGAGAGAGAGAGATAGTTTTTGACCGTTCTGTGCTTCTGGTACTTTCACTGTGAGGGGCCTCGGTCTCACATAGTCTGTCATGACATTCATTATCAGAGTTGCTGCTGGCGTAGTCGCTTTCAAGAGATTAAAGCAAACAGAAATTTTCAGTAACGACGGAGCCCAGTGTGGAAACGGTAATATCTTTCCTGGAGCCTCACATACATGCAGCTCAAATCTCACACATTTTACACACAATTTCTCGCACAGTCCATTCACTTGAATAGCCCGTTAACCCTTTCGGTGCCTTACAAATTCCACATCCAGGAATGGACTGAAAAGATAAAGGTGAAAACCACAAGGCATTTTGGACGTTCTAGACTCCCTTTCCATATTTTAACCCTGAAGAAACAGACTTGATCAGTGGCAGCTGAGCAAAACACTGACTTTTGTTAAGCTGCAAAAAATTTAAATTTGTCCAATTTTTAAACTTGACGTTCATTCCCTTGATTAAAAAGTCCATGTGAGATTGATTTAAAATACTTACATTCTCTGAAACTCTGGAACATAAATTTACAGCTCGGGCTCCAATCCATTGTGAACCACCAACCAGGGCCTACACACAATCCCACAATGCATTGCAACAACCTAATTAGAAAAAAAAAATGATTGATAAATAAACACATTTTTTCATTTAAAAGTAAAAATGCATTATGTGTTAGGCAGTTCTATGCATATCATGTATATCACAGTATTGCATTGTTAAAAAAATAAGAATGCATGCAAACAGCATGTTTCCACATGCTACTGAAATCAGTCATGCCTCCTGTGCTCACTGGATTTTGGAGCTTATAGCTCTCCCTCTACGTTTGTAGTGAACGTACAGAAGTGAACGTACAGAAATGCAAAGGTGCAGAGAACAGAGGAAAGGTGGAGAAAAGAGAGTCAATGTACCGTAAAGCTTTGTGCAGAGCACCCGTGCACCAATGAAACAGGAGTGCTCTGTTTACTCTGGCTGCAGTGGTGCATGGTGCCATGCAGAGACCCGGGTGTTCATTTCCACTGCATTTCATGCATGACTTGCTCTGTGTTTGGGTCAGAAGCAGCGGCAGCTCTCGCAAATAACACCGACAGAAATCCACCCCTCTCCACAGCTAATCTGTTTCTGCATTACGCCGTATTACTCTGTAATAAGACGGAAGTAAAATCAAAAGGCAAGGCAGGACACACCGCAGCTAAATTGCACGCTCTTTTTTGCGTGTTTGTTTTTCCTTATTTTCTTTTTTTAAGCTTATTTCCTCTTTCCCTTTTTCTTATGGACTAAATTAGTGCTCTAAGCCCGCCTGGTAAAGAGTTTTCTTTTACTAATGTCAATTTACAGGCTAGCAAGAGCGGCGTCTAATCTTTTCCTACTCATTACACACAATTTCCAAGTCGTTTAGCCGCCACAGCGATTGGCTCCTCATGGTGTGTGCAGCGAGGGGTGCTGTGATTGTTTATTATTTATTTACCCCACACCTCCCTTCACTACTTTCACAAGCCCCCCCAATACAATTTTCTATGAATAATCAAAGAGAGCCAAAGAAATCAGAGCTTGTTGCCTGTTCTGTTTCCATACAAATACTGACACACACACAGGCTTCTATGCTTAGTGGGGACTTATCCATAGATATGACTTTTAGATTATAAAAAACTGTCTATGGTGTCTCTTCAACCCTCCAATCTTGCATTTGTAGATAAAAAATCTAGTATGTTTAGTATTGTTAAAAATTCAGTATGTTTAATAATCAATTACCTTATGGGGGCCACAGGCTGGCTAACCGTGTGTGACTAAATGGAATAAATGGTATGGTTAAAAACAAGACACACACACACACACAGGAAGTGCACCTGCATCAACTGAGCGCAAACATGTTACAGCAACACGCTCAAACTATTCATTGCATCATAAAGCACAAATATGCACATCAGGCTGAACACAGTCATGCATGCTTGCACACCGAAAGCATAAAACAACACGACAGACACACACACACATACAGTGGCCTAAAAACAAACATACGAACACCAAGGTCACATTAAATTCACTTTTTAATTTTTACTTTTTTCATTTCAAGTGCGTCTTTTATATG
The DNA here is from genome assembly GCA_036877545.1 of Yasuhikotakia modesta. Taxonomy (NCBI): domain Eukaryota; kingdom Metazoa; phylum Chordata; class Actinopteri; order Cypriniformes; family Botiidae; genus Yasuhikotakia; species Yasuhikotakia modesta. Next base: position 61,156 of record JBAJNP010000149.1, on the reverse strand, counting down.
TAAAACTTATTTTAGAGCACATTTGGAATTGATATTATGCTGTCTATTACAATGACGCTTATATTTTAAATAACATTGCATTACAGTGCAGTTTAGCTACAGCATGCACATAACAATCATGAATCGAACCCTTAACCTTGGTGTGGCTAGCACCATGCTCTACCGTTACAAGAAAGCTATGGCCAAGCATTCATTTCTACATACCAAATTCTTTGAGAAGGGAAAATATAAATCACATACATGACCTGAACTCTCACTCTGCTGGTTGTTTGCTGCACTACAAAGGCCGTGACCCTGAAGACAGTCCAATCCCAGCATGCAACAGCTCTGCCTTCATTCTGTCTGTCTCAACCCAACAGGGAGGCCCGGCAGCCCGTGACTATCAAAAGCTGCACAGGACAAACAAAATTAATTAAACAGTGGCATGTTTGACACCTAGCTGTCTCCGTTTAAAAAGCCATTAAAGCGTGATCTGACACGCTGTCTCAAAACACACACGCTTTCCCTGCCTGTGCTGGCGTCACACGCTGCTGTCCAAAACGCACGCAAAGAAAAGGCGAGAGAAAACAACAGAAGAAATATTGCTTAACCTTTAACATCCAAATCAACCAGCCCTTCACTCACCTAAGATCGCTGAGGTCTTTTACAATTAGTGTGCATAGACAACAACTGATTCAATGACATACTGTATGAGATATGTGTACAGGCTTGTGCGCATCACAAAAACTGTGGGGAGTTTTTGGGCCCACAAATCCAGTATCTTTCAGAGACCCCTTCTGCTGACCAATGAGCTTCCGTTTATGTCTTAGCTCACGTGTCATTTTAAATTTGCATCACCTGACCAGCCAGTTTCTCGCCCTACATGGTAATCCAGGCAGGTCGGGTGAGGTCACTGAGAGGGTCGTGAGGAGGTCAATTACAGTGTTTAAATCTAGCACTGAGGTGGTTTTGGGTGAAGGTTACCGTGTCCCCTTCAGCCAGGTTAGCAGGGTCAGCTGCGACCGATGCGTCAATATATCTGGTTTCCATGGTAACTGCATCAGTTCATCACTTCACCTTTGGATAACAAACAATAGGCAGGGTAATGGGCTAGCATGCAGCCTATGTAAGCTACACTTTAAGACGATCATCATTAGCTTAGCAACACAACAATAATACCAAACATAGTAAACAATACATAAATTAATTTTGAGTAGAGTCTGTTACTTTACCTTAAATTTTAAAATTTGAATTACCCTTAGATGCTCTGTATAACATATACAAAACACAATTTTAAACTGTTTATCTGTCTGGCTAAGATACTTAGCCAGCATAGGGTTGTTTTGGAACAGAGCCACAGTTGCTACTTTTAAGTCCTCACTTTAAAGTGAATGATTTTGCTCCCTGTGATGCAAGAAATTATTCTGACTTAAAACTATATTGGCCTTCATCCAAATACAAAAACGCCAATTGTGAATAAATGAACGAAGAACCCATTTTGAACAGCTTAACTGTAAATGAAGTAGCAAACACTGATGTCTGGGACATAAAGTTTAAATTTGGTTGTCCTAACCAGGGCCTTACAAAGCAGAGACAGGGAGAGAGAAGTCCGTCTCTACCTTTTCTATAAAAAAAATCATTACCTCAACCAATTCTGAGGGCTATTCAGAGCATTGAGGTAATTGTTGTGTTTTTCATTAAAGGGAAATGAGTATCCGGAGATGAAATGAAATTGGCTCATCAAGACCACTGAAGTGTTTGTGCTGAGCTGGGACAGTGTCTATGAATACACACACACACACACACACACAAATATCCCATACAGGACTAAATTGTCCCTGTTGCTATAACTGCAGGCTCTCCCTTCTGCTATTACTGCAGAACATTGGAAAAGAAACTGTCCACGAAAGAAAGAAATAGATTATGGGATAAAAAAATGGAGGGACAGGAGATGAAGAAAATGAAAGAGAGGAAGAGTCTAAAACGAGGGCTATGATGAGACTGCAATCCATTCAGTCTGGATGAGAGCAGAAAAGAGAGAGAGGTCAAAAACAGGGAGAGGGAGAGAAAGAGAGATACTGAGTTTGGAAGGCTGTTGGTTGTGAAGTCCAGGGCAGCAGTGAGACTGTAAGAGGGGCAGTTGGAGGGCTTCTGGGGCAGTTGTCAGGGGACAGTGCTGAAACAGAAAAACAAGAAACTCAGATTTTATGGGTCATTTCATCTGTGACTGTAAATGTTCAGAATTTGGGTGAAGAAAGTAAAGAATAAATAAATAAATATAAAGAGGGTATATCTTCATCAAGTCTTCATCAAGGGTATATTTATCTTCTTAATAACAACAATAATAATGATATTTATTTAGTTAATAATGTTAATTATCATAATCATACAATCAATATTACATATATTAAAATAGCTTTTCATGTTCAAAACCAAGAAGCTAAAATATTATATCAAATCAAATAAAATATTAAACCATATACAATATAATGATTATTTTAAAAAAGCCGTTTATTATCCACACTTTCTTTCTTTCTGTCATGGAAGTGTCATGAAGTGTGTACATGAAGCTTCTCATGCGGTGAGCAGATCATACCTTCAGAAACATGAGCAGCAGAAGACAAGACAACGAACGAGTGAACACCGTCAAAAGCCACCCTCAGCACTTCTCTCCATCTCTCTCTGTTTCTTTCTCTCTCTCTCACGGCTGTGTTAGCACAACACTTTCAGAGGTTACCATTCAATTAAGCTGCCTGCTTGTCTAAGGCCAGACAAAGACCTCTCGTCTCCCCCACACCCCTCGCCACATCTCTCCCCTCCACCAAACTTGTAATTACAATGTTCTACACTCTGCTCTGCCATGACCCACTGTAAAATATGACCATCAATTCTGCCATTATCTCTGCATCCGGATTCCCGGCCAATGGCCGTGATTGGGCGACTCGTGCCGGGCTTCAGAATGAAGAATATCGTGCCACTATCTGCCGTAATGAATTACTTTAACTTTTAACCCCCCGGATCTGAGCTTGAACTTATCGGCGCAAATCACCACCTTTTTACTTTTTCCGTCTTCTCACTCCCTCTCTCTCGTTCACACTTTAACAGCAAACACTAAATTATAATATGAAGTCACTCCACTTAGAAAAATGCTGCTGCAGCATTTGTTTGATGGCTGATGTGGATGATGTAGGTAATATTGACCACATATAATAAAAAGAATAAAAAACTGGGGTGGTTTTATCCTTGAAAATACAGAAAACTTCCTTCTAATTTGTGCTGGCAGATTGTAAGTTAAATATGGCCTGCAAAGAACATATGCATACATCAGGTGTAAGAATATGTGTGCTTGGACAACTGTGGACAATATTTTAATTGTATGAGACTTCATTTTTTATGGATCATCAAAAATCTGCATAAATGTTTTAGGTGCGACTGTGTGTGTGTGGTCCTGGTATTCCCAGCAGTCCCACCACAAGTATAGTGACACCAGTAAATTTTGTCCCCATAAGGAAACAACCTTTTAAATCATACAGAATAATTTTTTTTAAATCTAAAATGAGAGTTTTCAGTGATGGGTAGGTTTAGTGAACACCCTCTGTACAGTATTAAAAACATTACATCTATGAAATGTCCCTATAAAACATAAAAACCCAACGTGTGTGAGTGTGTGTGTGTATATGTCTTCTACAAAATCCTTGGCCAAAGCTGATTTCTTTACCTCATCATAAAACAATATGAAGGCTTGGTGAGAGGACTGACCATTGCTGAAGGTCATTGAGATGGAGGTGCAGTATTGTTCAGCACACATTTCCCTGCGTCTGTGTCCTTGGTCTACCCTGCATCACAGAGAGCTTTAGATTCATGCATTTACCGGCTGGAATGCTCACAGATCCCAAGAGCGAATCGGTCTGAAGCGGCACTTTTTTCTCCCTGTGTAAGCCAAATTCAGAATCCTTTTGTTTGCAACAATTTTTTATCCTTGAATGAGCTGACAAGTATTTTAATGGCATGGTAAAAATGCAAGGGCCGCGAGGTCACTCGGGCCCCGAATGGAGAGTGATGAATGGGCAGAGGGGCTGGTTGAGCTGTGGGTGAGCAACACGACCAGGGCAAACTGCCAGCATCCAGCGTAACTTGTAAGGTACCTTAGTAGGCACAAATTCAAGCAGACACTTATTAGGGTCTTTGGCACAAACAGTTGGTAGGACCACACACATACACACACATGCACAATGATGGTAAAAGCTTTCTACTGATTATACTGCCATGTATTTTAGTTCATATCCTGTAAGGGCGAGTTAAAGATATTTATTCTTTCTCAGGCTAAGGGATTATTGATGGAAGTCCTGAGAAAGAGAGAAACCACACAGGCTTTGCAGCAGAAGGGTTGTCCCTTTCTGATGGGGTCACCGGGGTGCTGATTGTTCGATGGCGGTGTTAGTGTGGCAAGAGCCCCGATGCCCTCTCGGTGCCACCCTGGGAGCACAGCTGCTCGGACATGCAGCCTCCATATGCCTGCAACAATGGGGAGCCAAACGCCATCAGCACAACCAATCAATCACAGCCAGAGTCAACTCCAAACTTCTCGTGGCCTGAGAACACGGGTCGATGGCATGCCAATTCCAGCCAATGAAATAATGAACTAAGCAAAGCAGAACCGCTTCAAAGATGTTGGCTTAGAATTTTAAGTTTACAAATTTCACACGACAGCTTCCATGGGTCAGTGTGAACTCAGCAACTTAACCAGGACCAGCAGCTCTTGAGCAAAACCTCAGAGAGCTCACGTCAACATTCTACATACAGCAAACCTGCATCGGGTAATTAGAGATCCTCCGTCATCAGTTGCTGAGTGCGACCAGGTGTGTTGGTGCTTGAAATTGAACAAATAGTATGTGGCATTGAGGCAAATCTCCAGAGAGATTTACAAGTCACCAACCCATATAGCACAATACAGAGATGCTATGCTGGTTTGGGTAAGTTGGTTCTATATATTTGTATTAATGTAACAATTATACTCTGTACAGCTACTATATTGGACCACTGAATTCAGAAGCCACCATGCAAGGCCTTGAACACAATAGTAAAGCTCTGAAAGTCCCTTCAATAGTAGTGCAAGAGGTACGCAAATACAGTCATTTTATGGTCCTGCACCATCCAGATACAACTATGTAAATATATTTATACCAATTTATTTAAGTGACTGCTTCTAAGATGTGAAGAAACTTCTAAATATAACAAGCAAAAACAATAACAAGCAATTCTTTCCAACAACTTCCAACACTTTCTACTATCTGCACAAAACAATATTGAAAGAACCACGTCTAACTGAACAGGAAGTCATGCAAGAAACACCATCTCTGCCATTGGTCGGCTCATCAGATGGGACTGGGTTGACCTGCTGGGCCGCTATCTGCCCCCTGTGTTGTAATCCCTCTCGTAATCTGTACATTATAAAGCAGTGAAACTGTGCATGTCAACAGGGCTTGGGTCTCAGTGCTCTGGATCAATACAATCATATACAGGGGGCGGTTCCGCAAGCTCTGTGGGCCTTGTGCTGGGAGGGGGACGTCAATACTGTCAATTGGGTATTAAAGAGCACTCTGTCAGCCAGCGGTCACAGAGGGCCCCAGAACACAAGAGCCCCGGGGGGTGCTGGGTAACCTCCAGTGTATTAATACCAGGACCCTTCCTAGCTTGACACACCATCCCTCCTGAGTATCGACAGGTGAGGTGACGAAGAACCTGCTGGGTGCCGCAGTGAGGCAATGCTAAAGGAAAATGAGAGAGAGAGAACATGAGGTTCAGAGAACAAGAGTAAGGAATAAGTGAAGACGACAGTCCTACACCAAATTCTTCTTCTATGGTACCTGTAACTTTCTGCATATTAATTGACCAGCTAATTGCAGCAGTTGGGGTTATAAAATCTTTTTTTTAATCAACATAAGAGTACGACACTTGCTTACTTGATGACTAAATACTACATGTATGTTAAGTAACTTTACAAGGAAATGCGTTATTTGACACATACACATTTATATTTCAATATAAATCATATTTATAGAAAGGGTTACTATATGATTAAAATAGATGCTAGTGTTACATATTTAGATATGTAAGACAGAATTAGACAGTGGTTTTCTATCATAAATTTTTTTTTTCATACAACTAGTAGAAACATTCAGCTGACATAAGGATTATAATAATATCCATGTATACCAGAACCCAGAGTAAAGTCAGTCTCTCCACATCTAAATGGCATATTGTGTACCTATTGAGTAAGTAAATACTGTAGTGTGTGTGTGTGTGTGTGTGTGTGTAGGAGAGGTGAGAAAGGTCTGTGAATGATAGCGCTGGGCATGGCTAACTCATTTCCACTCCTGCTTTGACCCTATGGCCTCCAGGGCTCATTAACCCCCCTTCCCATCATGCCTTGCAGCAGAGGCCAAAAGAAGAGTGGGTGAGGAGGGGGACAGGATGTTGAATGGACGGGGTGTCTGTGGTAAAAGCAGCAGAGGTGGCCATCCCAACCCTTGTTTTAACCTCTTCAGCCATCATTTATTCTTTTATTACCTCCATTGGTTATGTGCATGGCTACAAATCTCCAGCATGCTCCTAAAGCTGTCAGGGCAGCCCGAGGCCTCTGGCAGCCGCGCGGTCACCTTGACACTGGAGATCTGAGACCAGAGGAGGCGACACACTTAGTTAGACAAAGATGTAGATGACCATGCATACACACAGACACACACACACAGACACACACACAAAACACATTAATATTCTGTCTGCAGGATGAAAGAAATGACCCCCCCCTTCTCACATACACCCTGTCTTTTGTCTTTAGGTTGTTCTGCTAATCATACAGAGGTTGTGTGATTAACCACCGTCAGTTCTGCGAGTGGATTAAGTCAACCCTCCTGCGAGGCCCCCGTAGGACACCCCACTCGTCTGCCACCGTGCCAGTGTATCTGAGAGATGCTGTGATGCTCACGGACGCAGCGGGGTGAGAGTCTTTGTGTGAGGAAGTAGGGAAGGGGAAACCCAGTCCACTTCAGGAGAGAAGCAGCCTCTCTGTTCTGGAGGTGAGCGAGAAGAACGGCCGTCAGCTCATTGACATGAACACACAGTGATTATAAAATAATGCTACGCTGTTTTAGCATTAATATTTTATTACTACGGTGAAACCCAACAAATCATTTCTGCTGCAAAAACCTACCAAAGTAAAACTTTCAGGGCCGTAAGAACCACAAAATGTGAAATATTACATTGCTTTTGAAGTCTCATTATTTGTCATTCTATACTATTACATTATATACACACAAACACAAATTATATATAAGGCCCAAATGTAATTGTGTATTTTGTGTGTTTGTGTAATGTAACTTTTACAATATTTTTATGACATATACAGTTTATTTACATTATGTGAAAGAACTCTCTCTCTCTCCGTCTCTCTCTCTCCGTCTCTCTCTCTACAGTGGGGCAGGACAGGGCTTGCTGCTGCGTCCCGCTGTGTGCAGTGAGGTGGTAGCAGGCTGGATGGTACGGGCGTGCTGATCCGGTGCCAGCGGGTCAGAGGTAGACGCTGGCACCGCCTTGGCACGGCGCCCCATGCCCTGTCTAACCATATCAGCCACGCCACTGCTCAAACGCCCAGCATCAGCCCTGCGGGCACAGAGGGAGAAAGTCACATAAAGCCAAGGGCACTCAGAGAGGAAAGAGTCACAGCCCAACATGAACACTAACACACACACTTCCAAACTATTACAATAGCTGACTGATACACTATTATACATAATCTAGTATTCATTCTCACCTGTACAGATACAACCTGCAGTTTGTGGGAATTTTAGATACGTTGTTAAAAGTCTGTGAGCCTAATTCAGGGTAGATGCCACATACCAAGTCATAAATTCACACGTTTTCATTTTTATATAATCCTATAATAGAAATAAACGTTCATGGCTGTTATCTTAAATTCACTAGCTAGTGATATAAGTATAATAAGATTCTCATGTTCCTGAACAACCCTGTGTGTTTAGCTAATGTTGTTCAACTGATCAATTACTGAAATACATCATACCACAAATATATATAGTGGACAAAAGCTCAAAAAAAAAAAAAAAAAAGAAGTGTCCCACAATCCAACAGGTTTTCACTTGAACGTCCATTAGTTTGTTTTAGGATGTATTTAGGTCATCTGTTCTGGGACAAAAAGTTAGAGCAACATTGAAAAGAAGCATCAAAACTTTTTGCTTTAACGTTTGGAGAGGACCCATGTTGGAGAACACAACAACTTCTGTCCAACAGCCTCAACTTTATTCACATCATTTGTTTAAAAGATTTATTTTGGTCAGAGTAAACAGTAACTTTTCAATTTGATAAGAAAGTAGAACACATTCAGACATCTGCTCTTTTCTACAAAGTTTAGAGGGAGAAAGTTTTCACAATACAGCACAAGCAATGACCTCGGAGCAGTGGAGAGCGCGTTATCTGTTGCGTGAGCGTGTTTGTCTGCATGCTGAACTCTGCAGTCCGGTGACAAAGCCAGTGTATACTGCACACAGCCTTCCTCATTCTGAGCTCACGCTGGCCGGCCAGAGAGGCGCGCAAATAAAAACTCTGGCTCAAGATGAAGCATGAGGCCGGCTCCGGTTTGACACGCACACACACAATGGAAAGAAAACGGCACGTCCCGGCCCACTGCAGCAGTCTCCCCATTCAACGGCGGCCGCAACACGCTCTTCTATTACAGCCCACAAATTGAAATTTACATGTTATTGCATCCCGGCATGCAGCGATTTGCGATGTGTCATCTAATTTTAAATCGAGCCGCGTTAATTCACCGTGGGGGCGAAGAGGAGAGGGGGAGGTGCGGGGGGGCAGCGAAGACTACTGAACAGGGAGATGGGGGGGTGAGAATGAAAAGAAAAAAATCTCTGCCTCAGCAAAAGTTTTCATTAAAATTTTAGACAAATGATCTCTGTGTCCTTCTCCCAAGCTGCCTGGGGCGTCATGCTATTTCTATGCAAATAACAACCCCATGCCTTTCTCCTATCATTTCTACTGGTGCTGCTGTAATATGACCTGAGAGAGAGAGAGAGAGAGAGAGAGAGAGAGACAGGGAGAGAGAATGAGAGTGAGGGAGAAAGAGAGAGAGACAGTGGGCACAGGAGACGATGGCAAGCAAGACAGAAAGAAAGAGAGAGATATGTTGCAAGAGAGATAGCGCAGGCGAGGGCGACCAAGACATAGAACAAGAGGAGAGGAGTGATAGAGAGAGAGAAAAATGAAGTGGGAGAGAGAGAGACAGTAAGCACTGGGAGGATTCACTCAGGTGTGAAAATATATAACAGTAAGAGGGTGAGAGAGAGAGTAGACCAACACTAAGACACCAGGATAATTTGTTTCTCTCTGCCTCCCCTTTAATATATTACAGGCGTCCTCCAGCAGGCTGGTTCAGAGCCGACTGCTGTTTAACCACTCACACCTCCAACCCCATCAGCCTCTATCCCTTCACTGCAGTAATTACACACACACACACACACACACTAAACAAATCAACCTGTTTCCTCCCTTTAGCTGAAGACAACTAAACAGTACATTGCATTCCATTGAACTCAACACACACATACACACATACTATATACATTTATATTATACATACATACATACACGCAGCTATATGCTTGATGTTGGGTAACTCTTGACTCTTGGGTAAATCTTACTATATACTATTTTTACATTTATGTTATATTCAGTAAATTGTATTTACTATAAACCTTGTAAACTCCCACACCCTTCCAGAAAAAAACACAACTGCTTTGTTTGTTAGCTCAAACTGCTACCAGTTGAGCTACAGGAAAGGCTCAATATATGTGAGCATTTGTCATATGTGTGAGAGACAGAGAATACACACACCACACACAAACACAGAATATACACATACATAGTCTCTTGTATTCCAAAACCAAACTGTAAAGCTGGCAGTCAAAACAGTGGTCTGATTAGTGGCTAATTGCAGCAGCTCCATATGGACACAGAAGACCTCAGACAGCACAAACAGAACGTGCACAGACTGTGTCAGGTCCGAACACAACTGTGCTGAGGACAGCTAATAACATGACTTCAGTTATGATCAATCTGTGGGCAAGACATAAACAGAAGACCTGAAAATACCCCCTGTAGTCAATACTGACACCCTGTCACCTGTCACACATACACACACAGCCCCTCCTTTAAGATTCATTGAGGCCGAAGCGACGACACTCAATCCATCTGCTCCACATTGTCATTTGCATTTCATGCCTCCCGGCTTTTTTTGAAGTGGCAATACTTTGATGCAGTCAGAGGGACACATTATCATTATTTCAATTTCCGTGGCAACGCGACGCAGCATTGTGGAAAGCAGCAGAGGGTCGACGTGACACGCTGCTGGTTTCTACAGAAGCGCTGAATGGCGATGGGATCTGAGCACCTCGTCCGTGATTCTGTTTGCCACAGTTCTGTGTGAATCTGCATGACGTGTGTGTGTGTTTGAAGACAAATGTGAGCAGCTAATCGAAAATACAGAATATAGATCTGACATTTGATTCATGCAACAAAAAACAAGACAAATGTTTTTTATCAGATGCATGTTGTGGTAATGAATCTGGAACCACACATTGTGGAAAAAAAAAGGTTCTTCAAGGGTTCCAAGATTCAGTCCCCCTTTCATACATTGAGTGTATTATTCTTATGAGATTAAGTTCTTGATGTTTCATATAGGTTCTTCAGATCGGTTTATGGATTCTTGGAAGCACCAGAACAGTTTATTGTGGAACCTACAAAGTTCTAAGACTATAAACTTGGGTTCTTTGGCTCTAAAAGCAATAGGGGTCATTCTGTGAAAGCTACACAACACCTCCTCAGCCACGGTGCTCTCCACAACTCCATCTGTGTCATCTTCAGCCTGCTGCAGTGCCAGCGACAGAAAGGAGCTGTCAGAGTGATTAAAAGGTTGCCTGGGCTGATTAGCAGAAACGATGGCAAGAACATTGAGATCTGATATCTTTCACCTGGTCTGCTCCTCACCCTCCGCATGATAACACTACACTGAGTTCATCCGCTGAAAGTGAAACAGGTACCTGAACTCAAAAGGGGGGGCAGCAGCTAACCAGTTTAGATTGTAAGAATGTTTCCCTTATGTTTCCAGAAAATATAAAAAAACATAAAAATGTTATAATTCCCAGAATCTGTGTAAACATCTGTTTTTAAGATGCTGCGTTAACCTTTTTGCTTAGTTATAAGAACATTATTTGAACATTGAGTTGACTCCATAATGTTTTTAAATGTTTCATTAACAACCCAAAAACAGTATATATTATGTATATTAAAAACAATGTCAAAAAAACTTGTAACTGCAAGAATGTTTTTGATAACTTTTGGAGAACGCTAAATAACGTTCTGAGAACGCTCCCTGTTAGCTGGGGCTATTTGAGGACGGAAGATTCTGCCAAAGCAATGTACCTGAAATGCCCTGTGCCAGAACTCAGTGTCTCTCCTCTGCATAAATCCACTTCTCTGAGATAAGTCTGAGTGACCCGGCTGCGCCCTGCTCACCCTACATGAAGGCTTGCCACCCCGCAGGGGTTCAAGGGGCATCTGGGCAGCTTCCAGGAACAGAGCAGCTGACTGGCTGCAGGACAGAACCTGTGTAATTTAAAAACTAAACGAAAGCATGCTGAAACTAGAGATTTCTGCAGGAGGAGAACAGGCTGTTGGGAATCACACCAACGCATTTCAGACTCGCTCTGGAGGGGCATTAAACAAAGATCCAGGGGACGCACGGATCAGTTACACTATTGATAACAAACTTAACTAAGCTAAACTTTTAGCATGAAAATGGCACTAGCTAGTGAAAATGCTGGACAGCCTTTCAACATTTAGCGGAATTACACATTTAAATTATGTATGTTTATTCTAATATATAACAAAATCAAATAACAATGAAAACACTAAACTACTGAGTGGAAGTTAACTTAAAATGACACATTTGCCACTTATTAAACACTGAAAATTATGTAAGTCTTAGAATTAGGGAAAGCTGCTAGCCTAATTCGAACTAGCACAACTCCTGCAATCACCATAATTCAATGTAACTGCTAGGCCACAGCTCTGCCAAAAGCTTTCTAACTTTCTGCACAAAAACACAAGCAACACATTTACAAAATAAGGCTGAGGCGCAACCAAATCAGCAAACGAATACAGCTGCAATATTTTATAATTGTCATGCCAACAACTCGTCCACCTGGTCCTGCAATATCTGTCCGGCCATCAATCAACGGATACACAGAGAGATACAGAGGTAACCTGTTATTTATTATAACTGTCTCGATCCATTAAAGTGCATGGGATTAACCTTTTGCCTTCCCCTCTCGCTTTCTGAGGTTAATGTTAATGATGGCCATAAAGAGACGTCTGCTGTTCAATTCTACATTACTTTCTTCTGGCTCTACAGAATACATTACAGTAAATACAGCTGTGTGTGTCCAGACACAGAGAGCAATCACCATCAGAGAGAAACGATGCACTGCTAAACATTAACATACGCTTGTAACATCCTCCAAATTTCAGCTCTCCGCCCAGACGCTGTATTACACCTGTACAGCCTCGCAATTTACCAGAAAATGAGAGTCGCTCGCATCAGTGGACAGGCGCGCGCGAGAACGTGCGAGATTGCTCTCATGCACGAGGGACATTATTACGGCCGCCTGTATTTTTTTGTGGCTCACACCTCCAGATCTCTTCGTCCAAAGAGTCTGTGTTCTGCTTCTGAATGACTAGAGAGATGGGCTCTGTGGTTTGTAAGATACAGGCATTCTTTTTTCTGAGGAAGAGTGTGGAATAAAATGAGGAGGACAGATACAGTTCAGGGACACATCCAGGACTTGGGAAGAAACAGAGAGACACCTGTTGGTGGGACTGCGGCACTGCAAGCAGAAACATTTTGTCTCTGCTGGTTGTGGTTCTCAGACTCTGTTGATGCGCTGAGATTTTTATAATTCATTCTTTACATGCATTTACACTTTCAGTAGTTTCTGTTTTTATGATCTGGATGAAGCAACACATTTGCACTTGGGAACGAATTAACACCTAATTTAAAATTGAAATAGAAAAGGAAACACATCTTTTATAACTATAAGGTTAAATAAAACTACAATATGAGACAAATGTGCAGAATGTCATATTTTGGGACATTTTCACTGTTGTTTTTGGCAAAGCCAGCTGCGGACTGCAGAAAAAAAAAATAGACAAAACTGATACCACACATTCCCTGCTTAAATGTATAAACAAATAGTGCAACAGAAGACAACTGATCACTTAGAAACAACTGAAAAAAAACCCTCAAAAAACAACTGTCCCAATCAAACAGAGAAACTCTAAAACTCTGCTCTTCTTCTTGATAAAACATGTTAAAACAGACAAATAATAAAATAAAACATTCTATACTTTTCCTTCGTGTTCTTTTATAAATCATCAAAGATTTGTTGACTCCACAGCAAACCGAGCTTATTACTTATGGAGGGCGCTGTATATTAGGTGTCCTTAATTGATTTTTTTGCCACACGCATGTAACATTGCCTATAAATTAGCATACAATGATTGCTAATCAGAAACAGAATGTTTTAAGATTGTACCTGTTTGATTTCTTTAACATGTAAATTTCTTTTTTATATCTATCAACCATGAAGGTCTTTGACATTTTTGCCAAACTCTGCTCATCTGGTGCTGATCCAAATGCTGATCAAAACTCTGGGTCCACGGGCTTTAGAAAGGACCACCAGAACAGGCAGGGCAGCCCGAGAAACCCCTCTCTCCTATTCAAAGCAAAGACCAAAGTCACTGCAACACGCAAGAAGAAAACAAAAGAGTGTAAAAAGACTTTTGGGGCAGGATAGAGACATCATTGTCCTGCAGACGTAATGGTTCTATTATACGGAGGCAAGAACAAGCCTGCCTTATATCTACTGTGGTAAGTGTTAATTAACGAGGGTGAATGCGATGCCCTGCAACTGGATCCTTATTTAATGCTGTCTGGCAACTCTAAATAAGAAGAAAATGAAATTCTCGCTCTCTTCCTCTCTTCTCGCTACAACCACATCCCTGTTAAATAAGCAGAATAAAAAAAAAAATCACATTACTTTTTCCAAATGTAAATGTGTTATTGTGTAAATGCAATGGCCGTCTCAAATTACATGTGATAACTATATATTGTGAAATAAGCCCTCGGCCTTAGATGAGCCTGTTATTACAGATTAAATGCAACATTATGAAAAGAGAACAACAAAGTTTTGACAGCTTCCAAGTTTTTGAATAGCAGTTTATTATGCGATTGCGATATTTTTGAAATTAACAGCACAGAGCGGCGATCAATAGTTTGAATGAAGGTGAAAAAAACATGAAATTCTATTATGATTCTGTGGAAAATTAAGCTTGAACATAGTTCATATTGAGCGCTAACTGTTTAACTATTCTTTGGTGTGCAGAGTCCATTACAGCCATTCATGAGCAACATTACAGCCATTTAAAAAGTAACTTTTGGTGACTGGCCACAGGAATAACAACTGCATGTACCAGATAGACGCAAACTGTCACTTCAGAAGAGCGTCTTAGCCTCCGATACAAGAAGGGTATTGACTGTTTGAAGGATAAGTAGTTTATTGAGATGGAAAATGGCCACAAGTGGAGTGCCCAGGCCAAGTAAATGAAATAAAGGGCAATCACATCTTATTAAATGGGCCTCATTCCTCAAAGCGAAGCAAAGTAATTATAAAGTTCATTACAGTAATGAGTTAGGCTATTCAGGAGGCGCAAACTGAGGCCAGGAAAGAGAGAAAAGCCACCATTGATCAAAACATCGGGCCACTCAACTTCAGCGAGGCCGCAGAAAGGCCTTGGGCAGGATAGAAAGTGACATCACCTCCCATTTTACTTTTATTTTAGTACCAGAATCCTCAACCTAAATGGAACCTATTTAAAACAAGAGCCGTTTATGAACATTAGTCATTTCTACACTCTTTTTGCCTGTAAAGTAGATGGTGTTCACTTCAATTTTTCCCACCAAAAAAAATTACACTTAATCACCCATTATAGGAATTTGAACATTGTTAATAAATCTCTCACAATATTCGAGCGAACCTCAACTCTGAAAGAGACACATTCTGCAAGAACAATCCTATCAGCAACAGACACTGCGGATGCTGAATTGCAACACATTTACTCGTATGTTTGCTTATGGTTTGTGCACTTGTGTACAGGAGATAAGCATACAACACATCCTAAGAAGGTTTAATGTTCTTAACTAGTCTGCCTGCTTGGTGAGGCTGGTCTTGTTTGCTGGTTTTAGGGATTTTTATTTGGTAAAAAAGCTGGGAAAACTTGCTGACCAGCAATTAGCTGACTTGGAAGACCATTGTGAACAGCAAAGATCAGCAAACCTTCTTAAGCTGGGTTATAATATTTGTAAGCAGGATTAAGTCTCTTAAAAGTGGCTCAGAAAACTTTAGATAAAAAAATGGAACCAAACGATTTCAAAATAGGCAATACAATCAAAACACTTTCTCTTTTTCTGATACTAATTTTATTCTCATTACAAATAGACACTTATAAAAGACAGACAGAAAGAGAGAGAGAGACAGCGACAGAGAGAGTGACAGAGAAGAGAAAGAGAGAGAGAGAGAGAAATAAGTGTACCAGGGCAAGTGGGCCCCGCTGGGCAATAATCTGATCAGCGTTATGGAAACAATCACAATAATTCCCTTAAATTAGTCCGATGCGGCACCCCGCCAACAAGGAGATTGGAAAGTGATCGCAGAGAGACTCATCCTAATATGAGCGCTAACTACCCAGCTAGGGCAGAAAATTGGGTGCCTAACAGTGGTGAGTTCCTAATTGGCAAACACACGGTGCACAAATAAAGCACTGTAAATACAAGAGGTGATCTAGCGGAAACCCCCCGAACGAGTCTCTGTGATTCATCATGTTTTTTGTGTCTTATTTGGCTTAATATGCATTGTAGTGAGGCTAATTTTATATAATGTGACACTTTTCATTCATTAATCATTTTCAGTCATTACCCACGACAAGAGAACTGCAACTAGCTGATTTCAGACAATTGCAATCGCAAGCGTTTAAAGTGTTCGAATTTAGCAATAAATTAGTTTAAAGGTTTCGTTCGAAAAACGTGAAGTCGTGAGGCCTATTTAAACTTTAAAACCCATTTAAAGTTTTTGTTTAAAAATTGTACCAAAACACACATTGCGATCTCTGCTCTGTTTATTTTCTTTTGGCTTTAGACGTGTGTATTTTTCTGAAAAATGACTAGCAGAAAACAGCTGGTGAGACTCGGTGATGCTTAGCGTGATTATGAATGATGGGGGGAGATTTCCTGACAGAAATCGTGACGGCTAGCATCTTCTGCGGCGACACTGCATCAATGCTGACTGAAACACGAATCCACGCTCCTTGTCAGTAAGGCAGCAATTGAGCTTAAACACGCGGGGTATCTGTGGCACTTTAGGGTCTGTGGCTCTTGGCTTGATTTGACAGCACTACAGAAAAAACACACTGCAATTTTCATTAGCATGAAAAATTCTCTGTAACAAACCCAGCGCGTGGACACCAGCCAATCAGAGCTTAAAATTCAGCCAAATGCGTGAGGTGTACGAACCCTTTTGCTTCTGACTGGCAACACTGTGTGGAGGAGGGGTGAAAGACATAATCCACTTTTCACTGACGAAGGAGGCACACACAGCTAGAATCTTTACACAAGCCAAACAAAAACAACTGCATGGAGAGTGAAAGCTAATTTAATAGGATTTAATTCAGAGAGAGGGGTGGTGGGGGGGGGGGAAGTGGCGAGGGGCAATTGAAGACGGCACCTTTTCTGTGTGCGCCCCGAAGACCTTACAATTGCAAAAGGAGGGACACAATGATGCTGGTGATTACCTTTGAGGGCCACAAAACAAATCTGCCTTTTTGCAATCAGGGCCCTGGGTTGTCTAATCAAATGAAGGCGAAAGGCAGTAATCCTGCATTAAAGAGGGAAAATGAGCCAGTGTTGTCATCCATCCAGATCCACAGAGGAGAGCATGAGCAGCCAAAGTAAAGCACAGCAGTGATACCAGATGAACCCAATGCTCACCTAACACACACACACACGTTACCAAGCTAACACACACCCAAACAAAAACACACACACACACACACACACTACCAAGCTTACATCAAACACACACACACACACACACACACACACACACACGTTACCAAGCTAACACACACCCAAACAAAAACACACACACATTTCCAAACTAACACACAAACACATTCACAAACACACACACACACACAAAAACACACATTTCCAAGCTAACACAAAAACACACACAAACACTCGCATTTACTAAGCTACATCTAATTAGGGACATATCGATGACTTTGATAGTTTTAATATAAAGCTATAATTATAATTACTATACTAAAGGTAACCTAACCCACACCGTAACCAACAACCAAATAGCTATTTAGCTGTTAATTAAGCAACTATTCAATGCAACCTTTCAGAAACCTTGACAAAAGTTTAACAGAGTTAACTTTTCATGCAGGTTCATGTTATTAAAGTCAAAGGTTAAAGTAATAACAGACAATGACTGACTTAAAAATACAAAGTGTACGTGGAGATGGTCTGAACAGTAAACTTCAGTTTCCACATACCTTATGAAACATGGGTGCCATCATAGCAACATTGGTTGCAAATGAGCTTTGCTGTTAAATTGTTACACAAAAATGTACAAATAAGTTACAAATTCATTACATTTTTAGCTCATACAACCAAACATTTATAGTGTTATTCTTCTGGATAAATACATTATTGCAATGATATGCTGCTTTTATACCATACAAACTGTATATTCTATCCTCCTTTCTAAACTTAACTATCACGAAAACCTTTTCAGCTATTTTAGAATATAAAAAAAAACCTTCTGTTTAATTTATTTATGGTGACATGAAATATGCCCCCATAACATAGTGAACACCAGGACACACACACACACACAGACATGTATGCAAGCTTCAAAAAAGACTTTGCAACCATCTCAAGCGAGCCCAATCAGAGCATGAATGTCAGATAATAAAGGGTGTGTGGTTGTCTTCTTCGTGTCTGATTCAGAATCACAGCCCAGGTTCTGAGGGCCAGATTAGGTCATCAGCTACCTGCAGTGTAGCCATTCCATCCTACTCCTCCTACGACACTGAAGAAGCCATTCACAGCGATATCAACCACATCATCTACAGAAGCACCCAGCAGGCCCGGTCACCGCTCACAGTGCATTTGTCTTTGTATGTGCTTCGCTTGCAACACGCTCCTGCGCAACGTTCAGCCAGCGTTTACAGCAAGTTCATTTTACCTTTATTATGTTTCTCCTGCACACCCACTTTTCATACTGTCACGTTGGACGGTAAGAGGAGACATCTGCGAGCTGCAGAGCCACACTGCGTGACATGCTATATCAGCTAACAATTTTAGGTTGTAGGAACATTTGCTTAATGTTTCCATTAAGTAACAAAAAACGTAAAAATGAAATGTTTAAAGAGTATAGTTTTTTTAGATGCTATTGCTTGGTTCTACGAACGTTATTTAAACCTTTAAACCTCTGTAATAATTTTAAAACATTCCACCAACAACTACAAAACAATACTTTTGATATGATATATAACATTAAAACAATATTCTGTTAACGTTACAGCAAGAATATTTTGATAACTAAGAGACTATTTGGAGAACGTTCTAAGAAGGTTCCCTGATAGCTGGGAGAGCATCAACACTAAACACCAGTTTAAGACAAAATATTAGCTTATTACAAGCCCACACTAAAAAGGCAAGAAAGCTACGTCACCTTCTCTTAGCATGTTTGTGAAAACCGCTGCAAGAATAAAAAAAAAAAAAAAAAGAGTATTATCAAATAAACTTCTGCAGAGCGAGACTGTTTTGCATGTAAAGCCGTGACACAACCTTGCATGTAAAAGATTCATCCACGGGAGCCAAGATCACAGCGTTGGAAAAATACGAGTTGAAGGCACGATTAAAATTTGAACACGTAAAGTTTTAAGAGGCTGAGACTCTATGATAAAGCGTGATGCGTGCTACTGGAGGAGACGTTGAGGGAGAAACACATATACTTTGTCAAACATGGTCCCTCCAGAATGTTCTGGGCAGGGATATACCTTCAGTTTGACTGTTTTCTTTTTTGAGCTTCTGGTAAGCCTTCAATTAAATGACGGCTACCTTTTTCAAGTTAGTAATCCTCTTAACATAGAGCCTTACCCTAACTGCCATGTGCAGAATCAGCTTCTCACAGGAAAACACGAGAAGGCTGAGAGACGAATCCTTCTCTGCCCTCTACAGGGTCAAAGTAGGGCCGCAAATGCGAGCGACTGCAGACTCAACAGCAACCGAATGTGCACGGATGCGCTAGCATCGCTAACGTTAAAACTGATGACCCTGTGAAACATGAAAAGCCATTCAGGTAAATAAACTTGTTATTTCTTACATGCATTACTTAATCAACACACGTAAAATACTTCTTGCATAATGAACACGGATACGTAAACGCATACATGCATTGCAATACAATGCAAACTATGGTGCAAAGCCTCAAAACGTTAAAAAACTGTGCGTGGGTGCCAACTGAAGGGTTTTGTGATTGTAAGACAAGTTCACTTGACCATGTTCGCCTTGTGTCGTTCTTTACCTCTTAAAACCATTTCAGCGCCCATCTGCCTCCACTCGAAAGAGGAAAAAGGGCAACTTAAGACTAAATCTCACCGTGTCTGATTGGGAAGGCTCCTGTACTCTGCCTTCACATTAAATTGCTCCTCCAGCTCCTCTACAATTTAGTAAATTTGAAAAAGGAAAATTACCATTGTTAAATATTTCATTTCCTTCAACGTTCTAGTTGAAAATTCGGTTCTATTTCCATCTCAAATTCATTTCAGAATGGAAAATGGGTGGGCTGCAGAAATTACATCAAAACTGCACATATGCGTCTTGATGTTCTTGTAATAATGGGGTTTTATCCAAGCTGGTCAGGGGTGTTCAAGTGGACTTCAGAAATTAAGGAGATGGAGAATGAGGTTGGGTAGCAAAAATAGCATTTTAAACCCTCTTGTGGTGCAAAACAGGTTGTGCTGATTAAGTAAGAACGGACAAACACGTCAACACCTTATCACATGTTCTGTAAAAATATGATGACATTTGAATAACCACACATCTGCGATTACACAAACTTCTTGACTGATCTTGCGAACTTTTGGAGAAAGGCTTGGGTGTCACAAGGTTTCTCTCCTTTAATTGTCATTTTAAAGTCACTTTGGATACGTGTCTGACAAATGAATAAATATAACACAACTGCTAACTACTCAAATAATTAGCAATACAATTACTGTATTAATTTTTTCAGAATATTGCAATGAAACTAAACTTATAACATTGGGAATAAATGAAAAACAAAACCATGTGGTTGGTTAAGATGATGTAAATGAAAGACGCTATAATAGAATAAAAAAACAGTGCATATAAACCCTCATGCCAACAACAAAGATCCTGTCAGTCGTATAGTTCCTTCACATCCAGACATAGGCACCTTTAAATTTACATGACCACAAAATCTATTCGGCCATCTTCACACTGTCTGTTGATGTCACAAAGTCTTTGTTGATGTCACCATGCTGTCATCGCCCAACAGAAGCAGAACTACATCAACGGTCCTCTCAAAAATGACATTTCAAATAAGTTCTGATTGCTACCTTGTCCTGTCATTGTCAGAACACTGGACACCACCTGCTGTATCTTCTGCCCTGGCACTATACTCCTAACAGCACCCTGCCAAACTGAGAGCAGGGGGAACATCTTCAGGCTAAATCACTGCAATACAGCCATACCGAAATGGGCCAAACCACAGAGCAGGCGAGGAGGGGGAGGAACAGGCAGAGCGTTAAAGCCACAGCGACTTTGAGAGCTGATGCAAGCTATAATCAAAAAACATTTATGCCTTTGGGCAGTCACCCAAAAACTCTGAGCCCTCAATAAGTTTAGTCCTGATGACCGGCACAAAGACCCAATAAAACCAAACATACATAAACATCTGTGTTTCCATCCAAATGATGGACAGAACAAGGTGGGAGGTGGGGGGAGGTAAAGGAAGTGTGAAAGAGTGTAAATAACCGTAAGCAGTGACCCGTGGAGGAAGTGGAGATGAAGATCTGGGGCAGTGACACCTTCTAAGAACTCCCTTCCTCCTCCGTGAGGAACACGCAAATGGTATCGCTGGTCTGAAGTTGCCCAGCGAGAGCACAGGCTGCAGACTATTTAGTGATAATGGTCTATATAAACAAATCTTCATGAGCAATAAATCAGTAAATCATGAGTAATAGAAAACTGATTACAGAAAATAAAGCAATTATTTTATAAAACTGTGTTTACCGTCTAGATGGCAATGGATATTGGAAGATAATAAAAATAAGGGGTTTGAACAAACCAATCAAGAGAAAAGAAAGCCATTATCCGTCAATATGACTCCCTCTCGTGTGCCAGGCCAAATTTTTTAGAGTTCACTTAATCACTTTCCATTTTCCTCATTCAACATACGTATCATTCAAACATACAGTACATGATTAACGCACAATTGCTGCTGATTTTCAGCAGTCTATGTATCAGAATCAGGAGATAACCTCAGACAGATTATGTATGACTTCTTCCCTGCTGTCCACTTTTAATCAAAAACTTATAATAGGTTTGAAATGAGCGTCTCCGTATTTGTTGTACTAAATCACCTCTGGCCGGTATGAATTTTAGTCATCGCTCTGTTTAGGACTACACAGTAAATACCACAGAAAAATTACACACATCCATCAAGTAATCAAATGGAAATAGGTCAGTATTGATTGAATATGGGCAAGAAATGTTACAAAAATTATTTAACTGCTTCAAAACAAAGTAATGTAAGGGGACCCACAGGTGCCCAATGTTAGGAGATTTTATGTTTCTAAAATCAACGACTGTTTTCAGTTACTTACACAACCTGCTAGTATAAATTAAGTAAGAATGTGTGTAAAATTTCTTTAATTTATTAAACACCACCATTCAGCTGCAAAGACTAAGGAAAATGAATTGTGCCACAACCAAAGCCTAGTTTTATTTGCACACACTGTGGCATGCTGATCTGTGGTGCGTGTGTGGACAATACAGGTTTAAATCAAGCTTGCAGCATTTCCCAAATTTTGGCTTTAAATATTTTCAGATTCAATTAAAAAACACAAAAAACGAAAAACATATATGAGATCCTTTTACCATTTATGAGAAATAGACCTAATAACCATCATCATCTTATAAATAATTCCATTCATTTTAGAAGAGATTTCAACAATGTCTCAATAAATATACAATGTTTGTTTGAAAAACTCATCAAATCTCCTGAGCTATTAATGAGCAACCTCTGAGAAATGACATTTTCCTCTGGGAATATCTGTATTATTTTACTGCTTTACACACTAAGCATTTTTATGCAAACGTTTAAGAAATGTGCGCCAGTTGCAATAAGTCAGAGAATTAAAAGACTTCCTGCCTTACATCAATACATAACCAATGCTAAAAACAGCACAAAACAAAACCCCATCAACTTTAAACAAACACCATAACTGCAACTTAAACACACCCTGCTGCACACAAACACACAAACAAAACACATCCCCTCTTATTTACTACACATGCGCTGCTGCACCAATTAGCAGCAATTGACACCAGCAACACGGCACCTGCATCCTGTTTCTCACTGACAGCTTGGCCGGAGCGTTTGGGGCTGATGGTGAGAAAGCTCCCCAAATCCCATATCTCTCCGTGCAATGCATGCTGGGTAGCAGGCAGCCAGAGAGCAGAGGCCAGCCGTGTTTATGCGTTTTGCGTGCTTATCAGCGAGACGATGATCACTCTCCTCTTTGTCAGTAAATGCCGCTAAAGTTGCAAAAGGGCAGCAGGACAGGTGGAGGCTGGGAGAGACGAGGGTGGTGCTACAGGAGAGAGATGGAGGGGGGGCAGATAAAAGAAACAGCTGTATACAAATGACAAGCGCATCTCTCTGCACCGCCCGCTGCGAGAGGGCCTGGTGCGGTCACTGAGCAGCTTCAAAGCATCGGAGCCGGTCTCAATGCACAGCGAACCTCAAACAAGCTCTTTCTCACACACACACACGCACCCGGTGCCAGTCCGCTGGCTCACACCGGAGTAGCTGCTATGAGACGCTCCGTGTTTCTCCGCCTGCCTGAACATGCCAACCTGGTATGATAATTTTGACAGCAGTACAGCAGGTCAGATGGCCCGTGGGAACTACCCAGTGGGCGCAGGGGGACATGCAGTCTGTGTTTGTCCAATCAGCTTTTTCGTAGCATTACAGACCTCCAAAATACAGACACGTTTGGGAATGCTAACTTTTCCATAGCATAAAAGTGGCCTGTAATAAAATGTAACAAACTTTCCTGAAATATTTAGCATTACTAGCATTAAAGCTAAGCTAGTATTAGTAGGTTACTTACATATAAAAAGTAAGCTGCAGTTTAAGGTGTCAAACAGAGATGGCAATAGAGAGGCAAAAGTTATGGATCGCAGGTTACTAATTTATTACTTGTTCCTTAAAATCACACACGATTTTAAGTAGAATGGTGTCTTATATAAATAAAAACCAACATGAGGGGACTAAGGGGGCATACAGGACATACAGAGAGGGTGGGCTCTGCGATGTCCATTTAAGCACCAGACATATTTGGATCTAGTGCCCTCACCTGGGGCAGAAATGAGATAGGGGGTGTTTACTGGGGGTGAGTGCTGGGCACGTGGGGAAGAGAGCTGGGGGGGCTGGGGTGGGAGGGTGAGTGTTACAAGGAGAAGGAATCGCACCTTCATGACACCCCATAGTAATTACACACTTGAGTGGCTGGGCTGCAGAGGAAATTGAAGGCCTGAGCAGGAACCCAGCTGCCTCCTTCTCCCTCCCCATCAGCGCGGTCGTGATTGAGCCTGGCCGCTCGCCCCGCTCGCCCCCTCCTTCACTCCCTCACTCAATCCTCAGAGGAAATGCCGCTTTGTGTCCTGGTAATGAGATTCTCACACACCCAACCTTATTTACCATCCCAGACAGAGAGAAGAGGAGATGAGAGGAGAGAGGAGGAGTACAAGCCAAACACAACCCAACTTTCTTCCTCATGTACAAAAGTCGCCATCGTAACGGAACCAAGACCGCGGCTCAGGTGTTCCGGACTGCTGAAGAACTACAGATATATGATAAAATGAGCCACGAGGGGTTGTGTATTACAGTTTTTGTATCACATGACTGATATAAACAAATTAATTACAGACAATTGCAATACAGTTCTGCTGCTCTGTAATATAGTTCATTATGCTAACTGCAGGTTGTTTACGGTTGCTTAGCAATGTAACAAATTAGCACACTAATATTAAACATACTATCACAGGTACGACGGCAACAAACATGCCTCAACCAATCATAAAATGCAGGTTTTAGAATAGTAATCTAACAAACTGAGCTACATTTAACTGGACATTTTTCAAAAACAGTCAAAACTACAAAACTAAAATAACTAACCGTGTTACTCAGAGGTGACTCAAGCTTTCCTTTGGCCTCAATACAATCGGCATCGTGACCGGTACGTTTTTTCGGACCACCTGCTTGTGTGAGAATATAGTGGTACGCGCTGACGAGGCTGCCCTTGTTCTCTTGGCACAATGTGAACATGTACTTGTCATAGTGGACTGGGAACGCACACAATTAAACACGTCAGCATGGGGTACCTGCCCCGAGCTGGCATGAACACACCGCTCGCCGTCACAAAAAGGCAGGGCCTTGTGATACACACACTGCCACCGGATGACTGCGAATGTGTGTGAGAGTGTGTGAGAGCAGGCCAGATGATTAAGAAGTTAGTCTGAGCAGCATACAAAACAAAGCGTGACTGTGACCTCAATTTACACCATGCCGCCGTAGTGACACTCGATGTGGAATATTCAGAGCAGGCGAGCGAGCAGAGAAATAACACCGGGTCTCTCTCTCTCTCTCTCTCTCCGTTTATAGCACCTCTGTACAGCAAAAACATGTCATTCTAAACTGACTGGGTCACGCAGTCACATTCCAGAGTTCCAAACAGTTCAACAAAATCTCTTCCGACATCCAAAATACATTTCTTTCTGTGGAAAACGCGTTTATTTGTAGAAGCATATCATTATGATAAAACGAGTGCTAATATAAATAAAACTGCAGATTGTCTGACAAACTCGCTGACTGTCTTAATGTCTGTGTTGGCACCCGTTCGAACGAGCGCCGTATTTCTTGTTTGTGATGGAGCAGAGACAAAATTACCTCGATTATGTGCAAAAAGTCAATTAAATTAACTGTGAAAGGCTATTTATTTTAACCCGAGGATACATTTTTTTCTGTTCTTAGTAATTATAGAAAAACAGCACAACATGTGTTGGCAAGAGAACAAAGAAAGGGAAGCTGGCGGTATATGACTAGTCCTTACGTCACACTGCCATCCTGTGGTCAAAAAGTTGTACTGCGGTGTCCATTGTGAACAAATGAGCCAGGCACCTTTACAGTCTGCAAGTGCCATCTGTGGACATCATATATGATGTGAAAAGGAGATAAACGTATTATTTAAAGTTCACAGTGAACATGCAAAACAAAATGTTACAACTGAGAATGTGCGAAATAAAAACTAGTAAAAGTGCATTTGATCATCACAATTACATCCTCACTAAAACCAAAAAAAATCAACTCGAACCCAAGTTTAAAACATCTCAACGTTTCTCTTAACTTTCAAATCACACACAGCCAAAGGTTGACATGAAATGGTGCAGATCTGAAAGAAAAGCCTTAAACAGAAGCTTCAGATGTTAAGGCAACTGATCTTCTGTGCTTCAAATGAAATTGCAAAGCTGTGATCATCCACAACTATTCATGAGAGTGTTTTAAATCATTTCTGTCACAGGAGACTAATGCAAAGCTCATGTGCGCATCTGAATTGTAATTAAATATCACAACAGGGAAAAATGAAAAGGCAACACAAGCCTGTTGAAATGGGCATAAATCTACTTCTGCTCTATTGGTTTTGTCACTAACTCTCAAACAAACTCAGCAACTCTTTCTGGGGTTTAATGTTATTTTTTCCAAAGTCATAAGTAAAATTTAAACAACGGTGGTCACAAAAAATGCAGCAAGTTTATTGCTGCAAAATGCAAAGCCAAAATGTGAAACACACACTGCCAAATGCAAGATAGAGACAAACAATCACCTTAGATACTTCAGTACAACAGCTCTGCTCTACTGAATACTTCCAAACTGAGGCAAACTGCAACATTAATATGTATTGTGGCTAATAACCTCCCAATGCCATAATTATCTTATATAATTTTTTTACCTTTATGGGTGCATTTATTTTTTCTAACCTAATCAAATAAATCAAACACAGCCACAATCTGAAGAATCACAGTCTGAATCACAAAATCACAATCTGAATGCCATCACATAAAAAATGAATTCAAATACTCATAGATATCGTATTCATTAGGTTTGTGGCAGATAGGGAGTGGCCACTTCCGGCATGTACTGTACCTGCTGGCTGGGAAAAACGCAGGTGATGTAGGTGATGTTGCTGGATTGTCACCTCCTGGCCCAGCATGGAACAGTTGTAGGTCAAGGTGTCCCACAGGTCCAGCTGTGATGGTCATAACCTCCCTAGAGTCGCAGCCCATTCTTCTCACGATTACCACACCTGCATATACAAAGAGGTGCGGCTGTAATAATTCTCATAGAAAATGGGTTGTTTTAAGTCAGGAACATTCTCGCTAACAATTTTAGGTTGCAAGAATGTTTCTGTAACATTTTCATTACGTAATATAAACCCCTTTTTATAGGAGCATTCAAAACATCTAGTTTTTTGCACATTGTCAGGCTATAAGAAAGTTACTTTTTAATACTGTAACACTTTTAAAACAGTCCATTAACAAATTAAGAATATAATTCATCATATAATCACATATAAATTGAAAAACGTTCTCCTAACAATATTGCAAGAACATTTTGATAACTTTGAGAGAACTTAAAGATCATTAGCCAATGTTGTAAAAACATTCCCTGTTATCTATGATTATATCACAGTGTATGGTTATACATCCATCTTGAAGTGAGGTTAACGCAAGCAGTAAAGTCTACAGTACAACATGTACAGGACAATTCTGGAGAGCTCCGGTTTGTCTGTGCATGTTTGAACCCAAAACCAGCAGAAATATCACATCTGAAATGCTGAGTGATATGGAAATGAGGTTTACAGCACTCTGATCATGTTAATAATGCTAATCCTGGGATTACGGGCACATTTTCAAGGTGCAATTACATCACCAAGCATCTTGGGATCACCATAATCAGAGATTGTGCATGAGGCTTCATCATAATCCTTCCTCATCCTTATTAACTAGTTGGTGCCATCCAAGACTTTGTTTCACATCAAATGAATACAAACTCACAAACCCTCATAAAAACGGTGTGTTTTGTTGCAATATTTTGTCATAATATGACTCAAGGTCAACTCAACACAACTGTCTGTCCTACAAATAAACACAATTGTATGTATAACATTGGCTTGTGACATACAGAGACCTCACCTGTCTAACCATACTTCACTGTTTGGGCAGCTTTCTCAATATAATTCAAAAACATAAACATGCAAACATGTCCGAAACGTGACACAAAACGATCATGAGGTAAAATACAACATAAACTTCATATATCAATTTACATACAGTACCACCGTCATCGACTAAACGTTTACACTTGCCTTGGGCGTCTGAGGTAAACTTTGACTTTCCTGAGGTAAACTTTGATTCTCCTGAGGTAAAGTTACACTTGGCATACATGAGGTAGATTTTCACACAAGTCGTACATCGTGTGTGTTTCATAAAACTGTAAAAAACACGATGACAAAAACCGACAAGTGCAAACGCGTTATCCAGAGTAACTTATTACCCCGCTGCTTTAGTTATAACGGGTCTCACCGTCACAGCGCCCCCTAGTGAACAACACAAACTTACGATAACTACAACAAACACATGATTCAATAATATAAGTTAAAATAATATAAGTTAAAATTATATAAGTACAGTTTGTTGCAGTGGTTGCAGTACAGACGTGTACAGGTGCAAATATCAAGTAAGCATAAATAATTACATTTACTTTGATTGATAGATATGTTTTCTGTTTATGGGAAGAGCCATACTAAAGTGTTGTCTGTCAAATAATGACTTTGCATGCGTTCCCGATTTATTGGAGGGGACGAGTTTGTTTGTTTGTGTAACATGCACAGATTTTTAACACCCAAAATCAAACATATATTTCAAAAGACATAGTAGGACAAGTTTCGTTTTCCCAGACGAAATAACCTGCATCGTTTTCACAGCAGTTAATCTGTCGATTGTCATTTAATGGCTCCTTTTACTACTGCAATATTTATTACAAAATATCAATATTTCAATTGTACGATATTAAAAACCGCGTCTTTTATTTTGCCCGCTGACGTCTGACGCTACGTCACCGTACGTCTTACGTTCTGCCGCAGGGCGGGAGTTTTATCTTCGTCTCTTTTTGTTTACAGTAATTTTAACTAAAAATAATGAGCATATTGTTGGAAAAGTAGTCGGATTGTCATCTCAGGTAAGTTTACAAATCTTATACTCTCAGCGTGACTTGTGTTGCATTGATACGTGCAGGTGAGAAATGCCAAGATCGCATCAGATTGAAAGTCAGTCAAATAAAGCACATTTTTTGTCACGAAGTCAAGGAATTAAACAGCTACGATCCTATTTTCAGGCTTTGAACACAGAAACAGCAGTATGTCTGTCGAGCCAGTGGAGTACACGATAGGTGGAGTGAAAATAAACTTCCCATGCAAAGCTTATCCCTCTCAGCTGGCCATGATGAACTCGGTGAGCTTTGGTTTAATTTCAGCATCTGGGCTAAATATTACACTGGTTTTCTCATAATGACACGTGTCTCATTTGCATATTGAAATAAACACTGCATGCAGGCTCAGGTTTTGCTAAATCCAAATGTCATTTTAAAATGTGACCTGTTTTCATCTCTTAGATCATTCGTGGGCTCAATCATGGGCAACACTGTCTGTTGGAGAGTCCGACAGGCAGTGGTAAAAGTCTGGCTCTTCTGTGTTCAGCCATTGCCTGGCAGCAAGCACAGTTTGGTATGTTTAGAAATCTTCTGACATTCCTCTAATATTTGCTAACATGCCACTGTAACTTAGTAAATAGACAGAGTTAAATGTATGTGTATGTAATGCTGAAAATGTATTGTTTTGAAATATGATCATTTTAAAAACCTGCCATATCTTAGACATGTTCTTTTCATGAAAATTTGGTGCGTAATATTAAGGCAAGGAGCAGGACGCAGGTAGCAGCTCAGGAGAGTGTAAGAAACCGGCAGTAGCCACTCCATGTCAGTGTGGGTGCCACAGCCGAGAAGATCGCACAGACTCCAGACCTACTGTGGTTAATCTTTCTGCTAATACTAATACCCCTCTTTCAAAAGCAGGTGAGCGTTCTCTTCTTTCTCACTTTCAAGGATGATACAGTGTTTGTGCAAAATTCTGTCCCTCCCTTTTTTGAGTCTAACTATAAAATAAACATGCATACATACTTTTTAGTGACATACTGCACGTTTGACGAACAAAGTAAAACGATAAAAAAGTTTTTTGATCCGGTGTGTTACTTTACTGGACAAAAGAAACATCAATTTAGGGGTCCAACTAAATTGTGCTGCATGCTAGGTTCAACTAGTAAATGTAATTCAGTATTTAATAACTAATAAATAATGCTGTATTTATCCTCTTTGTATTATTGTGCAATTTTATTGAATCTCATTCAATCTTAAATCTTATCTGATTCTACCTTTTGAGGCATTTTTGTGGAGTTTCTGTCGTTCTCTTAAGCAGTCACCGGTGATCAGGCCAGAAGGTCCACTTTGTCCTCCCGCCTCTCTGAGAAACTTCAAGCCTCACTTACTACTAATCGAGAACAAGATGATGATTTTAAGACGGACAGGAAGCGCATTCGTACACCAATCACAGAGCAGAAGGTACCGGTAGCCTTTATTTCTTCAGAATGATTGATGGATTGTTGGAACTTCTTGAAAGTTCTCACACTTTTCTGTTCACAGAGTAACAAGCGCAGATGTCTTGAGCGAGGGGTGATTTACATTGATGATGACGATGAGGAGGATGTGGCTGGACCTGTGACTGGGGAACAGAACAGAACCAAGCAAAACTGCGACACCAGTCCTGACAGATGTCAGTCACAACAACAATGCTGTGTAAGTCCATCTCAGGCTTAAATTTTATCTTTAATTTGGAAAACATGATGCATTAGAGTATCAAGGGTGCCACTGTATAATGTTTCTCTAGTTTTCATCATCCATTATCCATTAAGCCACAGACAAATGGAATATAAATGCGTGTG
Organism: Yasuhikotakia modesta; assembly: GCA_036877545.1. Classification (NCBI taxonomy): domain Eukaryota; kingdom Metazoa; phylum Chordata; class Actinopteri; order Cypriniformes; family Botiidae; genus Yasuhikotakia; species Yasuhikotakia modesta. The sequence continues at coordinate 30,549 of JBAJNP010000149.1, read as the reverse complement.
ATTATTTCTGGCCACTGGGTGGCAGCAAAGGATGGTTGAGTCAAGTGACTTACGATGACGTTGGATTTAGTGTGGTTTTTGTTTTCACAGTCAGTCAGATACTTAATTATGTCTTGTTTTTTGCTCAGTTACTGTAATTCTATGACAGTTGTGTTACAGCAAATCAAACTCCACATATGTTCACACATAGTTTCTTTCAGCTCTTAAATATTAGGTTGTTACTTAAACACCCACTACAGTGAAATATGTGACTAAATGTAAGAGTGGGGCTTTTTAATAGAAGTTTGGAGAATGCATGATTTTTAGATCTTTAGGGAATGCAAGCTTCTAGATCTTTCATATTGTACTTAAAAAAAACCTGTCCACACTTTATCTGTAATCTGATACCCTTAAGAGGATTTGGTTTCACCAGACATCTACATACAAGGCTTTTGAAGCAACAAAGTCTTGATTTTGATCTATCAGAATTCTTAATAGGGGTCACTCATTAAATTTGTGAAGGCCATGAATATGGTCCAGTTGGCATGTAGAGAGAGGCTGTTATATTGGGCTGGAGGTCACATCTCAGCACTCTCCAAAAGACCTCTCAGATAATCTGATGCAGTGTAACAAACACCGCAGCTATTCACATATCCTGTGGTGAAAAGAATCTGTGTCAGTGTGATCGCTCATCACACCGGAGAACATATTGCTTACAGACAGTGCAGTGGAAAGGGGAGTGGCTTGCGTTATGAATTCCTCAAGATTGGTGGGCTGTTACCAAAAGGAGGCGGGCCTAGCTTGATGGGCGGGATGGGAGGGCGTGGCGGAGAAAGCAAGCGCTTTAGGTTTCACTCTCTCACCTGACACCGTTCTCGGCCCCTGCCAGCGCTGAGTGACATCTTCAATGGGCCCTTTGAAGCAAGCTCCAGTTTAATTAAGAGGTTTGCCTTGCTTGGCAGTGATCTGTGAAAGCCTGGGATAAATATTGAATGGGGTTCACCCGCTGGTTACCGCGCTCCAGGGATAAACAGGTGCTTTGTGAGATTGGGGATTTGTGGGGTGGGGGCGCTCTGGGGCAGCTATCAGGGGGGCTATAGGGAGTAAAGACCTTACTGAAATGCTTCACTTGCTGTCTCTGTCTCTTGCCCCGCTATCTTTTTCTCTCTCTGTCCATCTGTACGGTGAGGGTGCAGTGGCCCGGGCAGGCGGACAGTGTGAGATTTCAGTCTCTCAGGTGTCGGGCCCTCAGAGTAAGTCTGTTGAAATGCAGTGTCTATTGTTCGTGCTCACACTCAGACCCGCATCTTCCAGCAGGGCCATTGTAAGGCACAGACAATCTACCATCACCATCTCAAACACAGGAGCTGCTCTCTCCACACCTCACCTGGCAAACAGAAACGCCACTGTCTGACAGAACAAACCCATCTCTTATCATATTTTTCAGCAGTAACTGATAAGTACTTGGTGGGATCCGCATCAGTCTGAAGGATCCATTACTCTTACAGTTTTGCACTTTGAGAACACCATAAAGTAGGACTTTGCAATAACTAAATTAGAGAAGTTTGGTGAATGTGAATAACATTTGTTATTGTTAAGTTGTTGCTAATGTGCTAATTGCTAATGAGAATCAGTTTTAGGTTAAAGAAACTCAAAACTACCGGAAGTTGTAGTGTTACTTTCTGTTCATGTAAAACTTTGGTATGTCATTTCCAATTTTTTAATTTGTTTTATTTTAATTGCTTTTTGTAATTTTTACAATTGTAGCAGTATTATCTTATTTAGCAGTTTATTGCATATTGCATGTTTCTTAAATATTGTGCTGCCTTACTGCAAAGTGACCAATAGCTTTTTGTATTTTATGTGTTTGTCATAGGTGTGGTGGCCCTGAACTGTAACTAGCTGTTGGGTCCCATATGAGCCGTGAATCGCTGTCATTAGACACCCACGTTGCTATAAACCCCCGCAAACCTTTTCCCAATACCTGCGCTCATTTATTAGTACCCGAACAATGGTCACATTTTATTAGCAGAGCAATGAGCTGCTAGATGCATCTGCAGGTGTCTGCCCCTGACTGGAACAGCATGCTTGGGTTAACGCTCCCACACAATGCCTCATACTGTTTTATTGCGAGCTGCTGTTGAGGTCTGGAGCGGGCCGAGGCGCAGCTCTCCGCTCCGCTGATATCGGGGCCTCGTAGGGAAAGAATGCGCCACTCCGCCTGAATGTGTCTGTGGTGGCAGGCCTGGCCAATGGAGGCTGTTATCTGCATTCCAGGGGTGTCTTATTTGCTGCACGGCAGCGACAGGGGCCGAAACCGTGGCAGGCTGTGTGTAACAGATACCTTTGTGTCAGCTGTTTCCTGCACGGTTTCTGACAAGGCCTCCCATTCACAATCAGCCCTTTCTCTCCCCCTACAATGAATAAGTAATTATTCTGTATAAGAGGCAGGATACTTGGACTGGCCTATTGAATGTGGCAGCAACAGGTAAGGTGATCAATAGGGCCGGGAGAACCAGAGCCCCGGCGCGTAACTCGCCCTGCGAAGCCGTAACCTTAGCTGCTGCCGGCTCACTGTTTATTTAGCACGTCGGATCTGGTCTTTGTCCTGCCGGGGGAATGGGCTCACGTTCGCTTTCATTCTATCACTTGCTGTAATATTTAATGGCAAACAAGGTTTGAGAGACAGATCGGGTAACCGGAGCCGCAGCTCTTCAGTGGAGTGCGGGCTAAAGGACAGCTTGATCCCTGATGTGAAGGTGTAACACACGCCGTGACTTAGCATTTGTTTATGAGGGTTAATCTTACTTGTCACTCTTAGCAAAAGAAAAGAAGGTACTGTTATTTTGAGGACCTACGGGGGTCTCTTTTTTCCAGCCGCATTAAACTTATTGCATCAGTAAGCCCACCAGTGATTTTGTGCAAAAAATATATTTAAAAAAAGTTTTGAATACGTGTTTTTTTTTTTTTTGTCGTTCACAGCTCTAAATATCCCTCTTGCATAACATGTTTGCTATGAAGTAGTTAAATGCTAATTTGATTGTAGGTTTCATTGCAGGCTTACATTGGTTTCAATGCTAATTTGACTATAGGCATTGTTTTCTGTGTTCTGTTTAACAAGTAGGTTTAAATCATTCCCACAACATCAGTGTAACACTAAGCAAAAATATTCAGCAATCAGTTTAAATGTCAGTTGTAGTCAATTGTATTATCAAACGGTGACCAGTCCCAGCTTAATATCCCACATATAATATAAAGTCGCAGTTATAAGTATAGTGTACATTAACTCTTTAAACATTATTTAAACTCAAATTTTTGCTTTTCTTGTTTTATGAAGGCAGTATATCAGCATTCAGACAACACTGCTGTCTCCACAGAATGACACAGCGGCTCTTTATTTGACACCAGCTGTGTAACACATGAGTTGTGTGTCGTCCCTGTGAATGGAAGTGGAAAGTGGGACACTTAAAATGCTCATACCATCCTCAAGATCAGTTTCAGCACCGGGTCTGGCTGCAGGCATGCATGGCCCTTTGTGTGAAAGCTGCAATTAAGGAGATCCAATCAGCAGCCGGTACCATGAACAATGGACCGGTCTTAAATTACAGCCTTGCTTGGGGTCATTCTGTCTTGACTTCTAGCATTTACCTGTTATGTGAATGATTATCTATATGGCCACTAATACAAAAGCTCCTTCATGGGGTTGGCAAACAAGCGCTGTTATGTTGCTTCAACCAGGTTGTTTCTTTATGTAATGTTTGCGGTTGACTTGTTTTTCTCGTTCTGTGTCCAACAGTCTCCCGTGTCTTGTTCTCTGTGTCCCTGCGGCAACCTCAAAGCAGGGCAGAAAGTGGTTGAAAAGGCCAAAGACAACGAGAAAGACAAAGAAGGAAGCGGAAAGAAAAAAATCCCAAAGATCTTCTTCGGCACACGTACTCATAAGCAGATCACGCAGATCGCCCGGGAGCTGAAACGAACGCTCTACTCCAGCGTCCCCATGACGATCCTCTCCAGTCGAGACCACACCTGCGTCCACCCCGAAGTGGTTCCTCACGCCAACCGCAACGAACGCTGCAAGGAACTGCTGGAGGCCAAGAATGTGAGTCGCCCCCTTCCCAGGTTACACCACGTGACTTCTGCACCACGTTTGAGCAGAAGTTCTTTATTCATCTGTCATAATTAGAGCCCATCAGAGGGATAAAAGAGTTCACTGGTCTCAGACATCTCCTGGTTCACTGGGTTCAGGGCCTCTTATGGGATTTGAACCCTGATCTCTCTTAATATTTGCAGGTATTGTGAGAGAAAGCTGAAGATTCTCATTGAGCTGTATTAGAAAGACAGTAGACTGCGGTAATGTTTTATTAAGGTTGCTTGTATGGCCTCGTTTTGTGTCTCAGTTTGCAGCATCTGCTAATTCAATTCAAACTTGTAAAAACATGAAAACTAAAAGTACAAAACTATACTATCTATGAGCAGAGCTAGCTCATAGATAGTATAGTTTTGTACTTTTAGTTTTCATGTTTTTACAAGTTTTTGCTTTTATAGTTTTAACACTAATTATTTAAGTTAAGTTTTAAAATAATTTTATTTTAAATTTATTTATGCCTATATTTTATTTGATATTAGTTTGTTTTACAGTTGTTTCACAGTTTAAATGTTTTACAGTTTTTTTGGTCAACTATAATAATCTAAATTCTTTCATTATTTCCACAGAAACGATCTGTCCTTTAGATTCAAGTCTCATTAAACTTATGTCACACCATCACCTACAAAGATATTTAAATTGGTTTAGAGAGCGACGTGTGATAGTAACAGTTATCTAAGTGTAAAATTAATGGCCTGTTCTATGTTTGAGTGTTGGAGTAAACCATCAATGGGAGACACATTCATGATTGGCTGAATTCACTAGTTATAGTAAATTCAGCCCATCACGAATTTGTCTCCCATTGACGGTCCTGCACTGAACGGAGATTGACCCAGCCTTTACTGTGGAAACAAATACCTCGTTTCCTGATCTTCACACTGGCCTTCAGGCCAAACAGCAAGTGTGGCACTTATGCTGTGAAGCGCTTCCCTTTTCACTGTAACACTGTCGCAAGAACAGAAGACGAGCTGCCTTCGGATTAACGACCCTGTAATACAAACCCTTACTTTAAGGATTCACAAACTTAATCTCTGTCACCAAAGCTGTGCAAAGCAGTTACAGCCCATAATATCCCCAATCAGTCATATAGACCTTTTTGCACTCTTGTCAAAGGCTTCAAACGCACTTTGTTCCAGCGGGAGTTTCCGTAGCACCCGTGTCGCTCGGCCCCTGAGCATCGGGCGGCTCACGTAATGATACCTATTACACTGTCACCACAGGTGTCCGCTCACCTCTCCGCCGTGTCGCATCCCTGCACATGAAAGATCCTGCCGACAACCCGGCTCAGAGATGAGAGAATGAGCTGTCGGTTTTCCCATCCTCCCTGAGGCTCCATCTCTCGTGTCCTCTCATGAGCTCCATTCTGTCTTTATTCTGCTGTCTGGGCTCTACTGAATGTCTGAAGCCCACGGCCTTTCAGAGGCTTGTCGTGGGTCACACACCCGTCAGTGCTGCCATCATCACCTTCATAAGAGCTGGAGAATGGGGATAAAAATGGCACGGATGGGCTGACGTTTATCCCGTGCTCTCATTAAAAGCTAATCCCTCTTTGAGTATGTATCATGGAAGCTGCCATCAGCTTTTCAGCAGAGAGCTACAGGCTCTGGTGAATTGCAGCACAATGCACAGATACTTCCTTGTCTGCAGGAGGAGGCCTCCCTTAGAGACAGTGTACAGATCATGAGAATTGATATTTGAAACGATACTGGGTCAATCTGAATTTGCTGGTATGTTGTGCTTGTAGGTCATTTTGTCTACAGATAGGTCAGGAACTTGAGAAACCCTGAGCTTCTGTCTACCTGTTTTAAATGCAAGAATACTTCCTGGTTTAGCACAGTGTGACCAATACTACAAGCCTTAAAAATTGCATTCAAATTTGATTCTCTGATTTAATGTTTTAACATTTACATGTACATAATTAGTAGACGCTTTCATATGAAGTAATTTTTGCATTGTATGGGTTCGACCAGGGATTGAACCCACAACTTTGTTGTTGTTTTTGTTATTATTATGCTGTTTTAATTTAGTTTCAGAAATGCTTTCAGTGTTGCTTGGCCACATTATTTTATAAAAATTTATATTAATGAATTGTGCTTGATACATAATTTACCTGTGTTTGTATTTGCATGTAATTTCAGGGCCTGTCATGCAGATACTACCATAATGTGCATAAAATGCGAGATCAGAGCTCTCTGCAGTGGGTGCATGGGCTGCACCAGGCCTGGGACATTGAGGATCTGGTGCGTCTTGGTGGAAAGCTGCGCTCCTGTGCGTACTACGCCGCTCGCGAGCTCATGCAGGATGCCTGCATTGTGTTCTGTCCTTACAACTATCTGCTGGACCCCCTCATCCGTGAGAGCGTGAGTATCTTCAGATGTTCTTGAGATGATTGCTGGAGAACATCATGGTTGAGATGTGTTAGCATTAATGTTAGGATGTGATGACAGTCCAGGTGTGTTTCTCTACCAGATGGAGATCAATCTGAAGGAGCAGATTGTGGTGCTGGATGAAGCTCACAACATTGAGGATTGTGCCCGTGAGAGTGCCAGTTTCACCCTGAATCAAGCCCAGCTTATCCTGGCACGAGATGAGATTGATGGAATGGTGACCCACAACATCAGGCGTGATCAGCACAGACCTCTGCTGGCCTTCTGCTGCAGCCTTGCCAAGTACAGTCATGGTTTTGCTGTGTCTAGAGCTCCTCCATGTTTCTTCAGTTGTTTCAATCATTGTTAGTTTAGCATCTCCTTTGCATTACCTTGTATTTGAAACTGTGTAGCTGAAACTATATTTGTCTGTGTTTGCATGCAGTTGGATTCAGGAAAGCTCCAGGGACATGGAGGAGCGCGAGTACGAATCCTCCTGTAAGGTCTGGACAGGGACAGAGGTTCTTGGTATCTTCCATGGCTTTGGCATCACTGCAGACACCTTCTCATTGCTGCAGGTACCACTCCCCTACAAGTCTTCTTCCAGTAGGCTGGAAGTTCCACCTATTTCTAATGGATGAATGTGTTTGTAGAAACACCTGGCAGCCGTGCTGGAGAAGGAGGAACGTGTCGGGCTGGTGAACGGGAGAGAGGACCTGGTGCAGGTTCCCACCATCAGCTCCAACACTCAATCGATGCTCAAAAGTCTCTTTATGGTGCTGGAGTTCCTGTTCAGACATAACAGCAGGTCATTATCACAAACAGCAAGCCATGATATGCTCAGCCATGATAAAACAGCATTATCATGGCTGAGCATAAAAAACTAAAGGCTATTATTTATTAAAACCTGCACTGCAGGGTTTTCCATATAAACAAATATATACTCAAACAAAAAGAATGTCTCCAGGTATTTACTTATGACTTGGTTTCTACAGAAGTGTCTACAGAAGCGCTGTCTGTATTTTCTAATTTTATATTTGTTCATTATTGTACCTAATTTATATTTATGAACGGTCTCTTTTTTTTAAAGCTGTTATCCAATCTTCTACTTCACACTCTAGTAGGTCTTTTAATACCTCTTCACATACCAGTGATTCCTCTCTCATATGTTGACGTCTCGACAGATTTGCGGGTGATTACCGTGTGGCCCTCCAGCAGAGTTATATGTGGACCACCCAGCAGGACCTTCCAGATGCTCAGGGCTTTTTTGCCCGGCCCCAACGTCGCCGGCAGAGCACCCGCACAAAAACCCTGGTGCACACCTTGAGCTTCTGGTGCCTCAACCCTGCCGTGGTGAGATCCAAAGTTTTTGCTAAAGTGCAAGCTCATAACATTATGTCAGTGTAACGTAATATAGGAGTGCGTGTGGTAGGTTCTTAAAGATGTGTGTGTGGTGTGTGTCACGGCAGGCATTTTCAGATCTGAGCGAATCTGTGAGAAGTATCGTGCTGACCTCAGGCACTCTGTCTCCCATGGGTTCCTTTTCATCTGAACTTGGCATCAAGTTCTCCATCCAGCTGGAGGCCAGTCACGTCATCAGTAGGTCACAGGTCGGTATCATGCGTTAGATATCCTGCAAATATTACACTCATAATGCTCGCTTCAGTGTTAAGGGTTCCCTGGGAGCAAAACCTGTGACTTTGGTGTTGCAACTGTCAAGCTTCACTCTAAGTTAAAGGAACGGTTTTATGTGTAGAACTTGCATGTGGGCTCAACTGGAAGTAATTAAGTAAATTCTGAGTTCTTGGGTGTTTGTGGATGTTGCAGGTCTGGGTCGGTACAGTTGGTACAGGACCCCAAGGTCGTAAGCTTTGTGCCACGTTCCAGCACGCAGAGACGTTTGCTTTCCAGGATGAAGTGGGGGCCCTGCTCTTAAAAGTGTGTCACACTGTGAAACGTGGGGTACTTTGCTTTCTGCCATCCTACAAGGTATGTAAAGTCAGTATTTTCTGATTACTAGCATTTTTTTTATTAGCACAAGTCTAAATTTAGATAAGGACATAATAGTATATAGTCTTGAATGTGAGCTTATTTGACCTGACTGCCTAGAAACACCCTAGCAACCACCCAGAACGCAACAGGAATGACATGCTGTAGTAATTGCTTGTTTTGAAGTCAGGTTAAGGTTGTAGCTCTATAAAGCTGCCACTGGGAGGCCTTACAGACCACCAGTTTGAACTTCTGTAGACGTGCTGATGTTTTCCTCAGCGCTGTCATAAAAATGATGAATAAAAGTGTTGCTGTCCGACATTCCGGGAGAGGAGCCACAAAGCTATAACACACAAAGTACCTATTTCCATTAGAATTCAATAACAGAGCTTAGATGACGACCATATGCGCCAATACGTAGCTGTAATGTATTATGGATATTGAACAAACCTTTGAGTGCCGTCTCACGGTTTTCCTGTATCCTTTTTCAAGTAACAAGCTCAATTATTGAAAGCCATTGAAAAATACTTTGTTTCTCATTGTTTGTTACGTTTAGGTCATGAATAATTGACTCCCATTCAAGTGGCCTGTCATGATGTACCCTCACGGGGCATGATTAACTCGCTCAGATGTCTTTGTGGTAAAGAGGTCTTTACATTTTCCAAATATGGTTTAGGTTTCATAATATCTTCAGGAATTTATCATTTATTTTCTGTAAGATTTACTCAGAATATGTGGCTCCAAGAAGTAGGTCTGGAAGGTATATTGAAATATTACAAATGCTCATATTTTCATTTGTTTGCAGAAACTACATTATTTTAACACCTCAGAAGGTTATGTAGAGTTGATGCAGAGAGACTGGAATGCAAATGTTAGGTTCTGGAATGTGATGTGATGGTAATATAATTCATGTTTTTAAATATAGTTTTAGTACAGTTTTGGGTTGTAGCTGAAAGCAGTATTGTGTGGAATATCGCAATCACATTATTTTGCAAGTTATTGTATTTCGCATTATGTTGTCTTAAATATCATGCAGCCGTACTAAGATGCATGTGTGTGTGTGTATACCATGGTGTATATGTCTATTGTGTATCATGTCATGAGTGTTCCATGTGGATTAATATTTAATCTAGAGATGGAGCAGTTTAGGGACTCTTTGGAGACCGTGGCGGTTCTGGAGCCTGAGAGTCCCGACCAGAGCATCTCCAGTCTCCAGACACCTCTCAACGCTCCTGTTGATCTCTATCTCGCCACTCTTCTAGGGGGCATAACCCAAATGTATGTGTGTCCCCATGACACCAATTGTGCTACAGTATCCCACCCTCAGGCCCCGCCAGTACTATCATACGTAATGCGTAGATAGACGCAGAAGCCCATTATGGTTCTTGAGGAGCTCTTAGAACCTCGCAGGAACTCTCAATTGGACTCCAGTTAACCACAGAGGCCCGTGTTGTCTGGCACGACCTCATGACAAGAAAGGCTAAAACAGATGGGGGACCGCCTGCTTATTAAATGTGAGTTGGCAAAGGTGAAAAGATCTCGTGGAAACGCAGGATGCTTTTAAAGCAGATTAAGATAAGGGCCATTAGGGCTGACGTCGCCAAGCTGTCTGCGTGAAGAAGCATCTAAGCTGGCGCCTGCCGCTGGAGCTAGGGGTGAAAAGGAGGGGTGGTAGATGTATCTGTGCAACTTGCATCCTCTCAAATTCAAAGTGCACTGCAGGGGGTACAAACAGAGGTTATGAGCCCCCAAGGCCTCTCGTACTGTCTGCTGTTTCCTAGACGTGGCCAAAAATGCATTCTCATCAGTAATAATAGAGATAGCATGGGCCATGTGATCCAGTGATTTCAATTACAGTGATGCTGTTTTATTTTTACCTTTTCAGTTATTGTGGGTTAGAAGTTAATCATAAATTTAAAAGAATTGACTAGTTTGTTGACTTTTTTGCAGTCTGTAAGGGATTTGTTGTAGCATTGTGACGGTTTATGAACACTGTGCAGTAATTAATAATTAACTATTATTAACCTGTTGTCATTTAAATGACAGTTGAGAATACTGAAAAACAGGAAGTCGTAAAGGGATGTAAATGTCATGGTGAATGTTATTAATTGGCATGAAAATAATGTAAATTTCAAGTTGGTTTAATATTGTTTTGGCAGTGCAGAGGTTGTGAGAACACCCTGATAAAATGTATTGTGCTTCAGATAAAAATGTCTGAATGATGTAAACGCAAATAATCGTAATGGTCTTAAAATAGACGTGACTTCCTTTATGCAGAGTTTATTTCGTGCGATTTTTTTTTCCACAGGCTCTCGTTTATGTTCTTGATTTTGAGATGACAACATCATAAAGCACTGTTTCTTACTCCATTTTCAGCGGGTGGCGTTCTGCCAGGCCTCTTGACCACTCTGTGAAATAAGGCAGAGTTAGTCTATTGCACTATTCCCATTACCCTCTTGAGCTGTAAATGAAGCGTAAATGGTGATACTGAGCCCCATTAGCAGCTAATGGTGCTGAATCTCTCCACTCGCGTCTGTTTACTGGGCCAAGTCCCGTGCAATTCGCTGATGTTTACATAGTCGTAGGAGGAAGTGAGATTGATCCACTTCTTCTACTCTAACCCTGAGAACCGGTCACTCGGCCTCAGATGCGTATCAAAGTAAATGTTTTCAACGTCCCGCTTTAAGTGCGTGACTCGGTTTCTATAAGCTGTCCATTAGCGGGGCAACCAGCTACAGCTCTTGACTAGATAAAAACAGATCCATGCTTCAACAGGTCAAGCGCTTTATCAGCGGTGCTCTGCTCGCACCGACGGCCTTGCGCTAATGGCCTGCCCTGCGTCAGCGCTGGAGAGTGTGGCTGCAGGCAGGTGGCAGGGGCAGCGCTCTGCTCCGTCCTTGGCGTGATCGTCACTGTGATATTTGACAGCTGAATTATTTACTCCTGCTACACGTCTTCTGCTGCCACCAGGGCCCTATGTTTCATTAATGCCACCCTACAAGCAACTCTGTCCATTATTCAGAGGTCTCTAGCAAGGGGAAGAAACAGCGACGTGTCGCCACATGACTGAATGGCGTCAAGGTTGGCGGAAAATAAATAGATTTAGGAATGGAGGTGGCGGAAGAAATAAGAGAGAGAGAAAAAACGCACACGGTTCTGTGCCCTGTCACCTCCCCACCACGTCCCCTCGGAGGGCTGCATTTGTTCGACTCAGTCTAGCATGGTGGCACAAGCTAAGTGATGCATACATTTAGTGGAAGTAACAAGGATGTATTATTTACCTTTTGTTGTGCCTGTGCATGTTCACTGGATAGTCTTCACTTTACTTTGTTTGGTCAACAGCTGCTCAGGATGTGGTAAACCCTCTTGCGCTCCACATCTCTGAGACAGACATGTATTTTTGAGGCGTCGTCTTAGTGACTTTTTGTAGGACTGTTAGTTGTGGTTTAATGCTTGGGTAGCAAGATGGTGAAGCTAATATTTTGGTTTGGTGTGTAGTTATTCAAAACAAGAGAACAAAAACATTTGTATTTTACACATTTTGTTTAATCTGCATTAGATTGTTTTGTTGCTTGTATTTACATTCTTAGCTTGTTTTGGATCATTCCTGTTACAGTATTATTTTACAGTATTACAGTAATGATTGTTACTGTTATCTGTTTTATGGGTTATTCTGTCAGTTCAGACTTCAGAAGATGCAAGTCTGCTGAATAAATCATGAGATTTGGTCACTGCTGTCATGAGCTCTTAGCCTTTGAAAGCCATGTGAGAGGCCAGGTGTCAGGTGGGTCTGTGTCCTCTGCGCTAATACTGGTACTCTTAAATATTAGTCTGTATTTCCATTCAGCCAATGCTTTCACTCTTTACTATAATAAAGTGTTGGAGGTTGCATTAGTCTTTAAACCTTACAATTTTGAGACACGGCATTATGAACGTACATGCTGTTAAATGCCTCTTATCTGTCAGAGTCTGTTTGGAGCTGTTTTGAGGACACTGTCTGCTTGATAGCACTACCTGTGACCTTAGAAGGGACCGTGTAGGGTAATTTCTGCCATGTTTGTGCACCTGAGCCTCGGCCAAGTGTGCAGATTGACATTTTCATTCTGTTGTGTTCTGGTCCAGGCCCTGTGGAAACAGTCCTGCTCTTGTCAGATAATGCCCATGAATTAGGCATGAAGGCCATGCGCTCATCTCTTCACCACCACCCCCACAAACCCCCGTTTCCAGCCTGACCGTCTCGAACACAAGCGCACACCTGCAGCGCTTCATTTCACCTGGCAACGTTTGATCCGGTGCTTGTCATTCATTATCGTTGACGCTTTTAGAAGCAGGTTAAATTCTTCATGTCTTGTTTTGTTAGTGGACTGCAGCATCTGTGAGGTGTTTTCTCCTGTTGTTTGTTCTGCTGCTTAATTTGCATAAAAACTGGCTTGACAGGTTAATGTGGGGAAGATACACAGGGGAGCTTGTTGGAGAGTTTGTGGGATGGAAAAGATGTTGACGGTCTTAATTTCTGTCAGCGTCATTGCCGATTGGCTGTTTGAAATGGGGTTCTAGCCTATCAGGTTGAGGGATTTAAAAATGATGCTTGTAATGAAATGACTGCATGGATGCAGACATGGAATGATGTTTACTCACAATGTCTGCAGGATAAAAGCATTAGGACCATTACCCTTTGAGTCAAGGGACTCCTGGAGTGCCACTGTATTGCATTTCACCCGTTTTTATAAGGCCTTACAAATTACAGCACTGGGAATATAAACAACAAGCTCATACAAGGAGTCTTTGTGCTTGCATGTGTCTGTATTTTAAGGGCCAGCATTTTATTATCAGGTTACGCTCGGGTCACTATCGGGTTACGCTTCAGACCCAGCAGAAATTAATAACATTGACCCTAAAGGTAAACTTAAGACGCTGAATAGAATGATCTAACCCATTTCTTCTGTCTACCTTTTTGTTTCCATTATTTCTGTTCTTCTCTTAGTTTTTCACAACTGTGTAAATTTGTGTGGACATCCAGACTAGTTCACATTAGTAATTTAGCAGTTGTTTATATATGCATTGCTGGATGGTCAGGTAGTTCTAAAACAGTGACATTTTACGGGCTGTAGTAGATGTTGCAGGTTCGACAGGAGTGTTATGTTTTATGGATGACAACTTGCTTGTTCATTCCTATAAGCACAGACCAGATAAAATTGGTTCGTGCTTCACTTCACAGTAACAATCATGTCAGCTCACTGTGTAAAGCTGGTCTTCCTAGTGGTGAAGTCTCAGCTTCCGCAAATGGGATTTAATATTTAGTAGTTGTGGACCCCATGTCAACATTCTTGCATCAGCATTGTCTTATTTGGTGAAGTGTTGGCGTGCATCAGCTTTCTGTCCTCTAAAGAACAAACCGTTGTCCTGATCTTAATACAAAGCCCTGAGGCATTTCTTCACTGTTTTCTGAATGAAGCCACCAATTCTTGCTGTGTCGTAAGAAGTTTTTGCTGTGTTGCAAGAAGAACTTTTGCATGACCCTTCTAACACATTTCCAAACCAGTGAAGATTCTCTTTGATTGTGAAGGCACGCCTATTCAAGAGGAAAATATGCACAGCAGAGATGAGAATTGCTCTCTGTGAGGGAGAGAGCTTTTAGATCAGTGTTCCTCCCTTGGGACTTGCTGACTTTTTGCACTAACAACAGAACCGAAACAGTGATTTTTCTTTTTTTTATTATGACTCACAGTTTCTCTGCTCACGGTCAGAGGAACCAGCGAGAACATGGAAGAGCAACATCCTGCATCCTGCTATGAGCTTCTGTTCTCAGGCTTCTTGTATTAAAAGTTTCATGGTTCATATTACAGTATTCTTTAAAATACAAGATGTCCAACCAGCAGTTTACAACGCTAAGAGGAGGCCTGCGTTTATTGTACTATGAATTACTGGGCAAACTGGGGTTAGGCATTTCTCCTCAGCTGGGTCTTGTTTTGATTATAATGAGAGACACATTGATGGTGTAATTTTGAATCAGAGCTGTACATCAAAATGTTCCTTTTATTATGTCTGTTATGCAAATTATCTCTCCATAACTCTTTCTGTCCTTGTATAAGCTTGGAAATTGTGGTTTGTCACATTGAATGTTTGGTTTTGTGTATTTTTTTAAGATGCTGGATAAACTGAGGGTCCGCTGGATAAACACAGGCCTGTGGGAGAAGCTTGAGCAGCGGAAGGCCGTGATCACAGAGCCCCGTGGCGGCGGCAAGGGAGACTTTGATGAACTTCTGCAGACCTACTATGAAGCCATCGGTGGAACAGCGGCTGACGGTGGAAATCGAGGTCGGTGTTGACAACAGGACTTCTTCCCAGTTTTTGTTGGCATGTTTGGTGACATCCATGTGCTTTCAGATGGAGCTCTCCTGGTAGCTGTTTGCAGAGGGAAGGTGAGCGAAGGCTTAGATTTTACCGATGACAACGCCAGAGCAGTGGTGACCATCGGCATCCCTTTCCCAAACATCAAAGATTTGCAGGTAAAGGTTCGCAAATGCATATGCGCATAACAATTTTTGGGTGGTGCTTCAATTACTGCGTAAACGGGGGAACTGTGCTGCAGGAATTAGTTTACGTTTGTTTAAACCCTCGTGGGGGTTTGCGTCTGTAAATTTGCGTCTGTAAATTCATGAAGGTCCCATCTGTTATGAAAGTCTTTTAATAAATTGATTAAGTTTTTTATTGGTCTTTAGCTGTATCCTAAAGCGTCATTTGTCCTCTCAGCTCAGCGTTGTAAAGAAGGCTTGGGGTGTTTTTGCATGTTTTCAACAAAACTTCTCCCTAAAGTTACTTTGAAACCAGAACAGAACAGCAGATCCCCTTTCTGTGATCCGTGAATGAATTCCACAGCGATTCTGCCGCGTCTAGCCTGTCCTTAGCAGATACGCCTGACCTTTAAGCTTCCCCCCTCTGCCTACCTTGCTGTCAGAGTACGTTGAAGCTTCCCTAACTGGGTCTGTCACCGTGGGGATATGTGCAGATGATTGACGCTTGCTAGCCCTTCACCTTAGCGGAAGCTGTTGGCGTGGTTGTAGCCTTACCTCTGGGGAAGGGCTTTGATTTTTTTTCACTTCTGCTCCAGTGGAGGCAGACAAACGATCGAGTTTGCCATTTTGGTTGAGATTTGGAGGGTTCTGAGTGAGGCAGGTTTTAATCATGTGTCTTTTTGATTGCGGGCAAGCGATGAGTTGATGTGCCAGAGGGTTTAGGAAGCATTGGGCAGGAATTTGGGGAGTTCCGGGTACACCTGGTCAACCACAATGGTTCTCCTTGTCTCAAATGCCACATAAAGTGGTTGACAGCACTTAAAATGTGTTCATTTGCTGCCCTCGATTTCTCTTCAGAATTGTCCTACACAGGTGATGCTTTCCATGTCACATGTCTCGTTTGCCTGGTGGTAAAATGGTTTCTGTGCTTATTGCTAGTCTCACATAAACACTTTTGTTTACATCTTCACTCACAGATCTTTTAAACTGGCACCTAACAACCACCCAGGATTCTCTAGTAGTGCCCTAGAAACCACAAGGAACAAAGGAACACCTTGACAACCACCCACCCACCTTACTCATTGCTCTGAGTGGTTGCACAAAATATTAAAATAATTTTTCTATTAATATGTTTCAGTTTTGAGAAGATGTTGTGAAGTGACTGTCTCTCGTTAGACCAGAGCTGTTGTGTGGATTCCTGCACTGTCTTCCCAGATAGACAGAGAAGCTATTAAACTGCCTCTAAAACAAAAGTATTGTGTTTACAAGTCCGTTATTGGGAGAATGATCAAAGGTAAACTTTAAACAGTCTTGGGGACAGAAAGAATTGTAAGCTGATGGTGAACACATAAATAGCCTCTGGGGAACATAAAAACTAGAGGAACATGTTTTGTTTGCCTAAGAAAAACAATCTCAGTTTTAAAAGGCAGTAAAAGGGCCGTTGAAACTGATAGCATGTCTCCATGCCTAATGACCAGCTTGTTCGAGACGATGGAAAGTGTGTTAAATTCTAGAAGTTTGTGTGGAATGTTGTATCTTTGTTTCTCTGGTTTTCTTTTCATTGAAGATTTTTACTGTGAACCCACTCTGCTGTTCCCCTGCACACACTGATGCGGCGGCCGCAGCGGTGGCGCTATTGCGCTGCAGTAATGCATGCCTGTTGGTCAAATGTTTGTTTTTAAGGATGAGCAGGTATGGAGGTTGAAGCTGATGCGAGAGTGGCTACCTCCTGACATTTTACGTAATCCCTTCCAGCTTGCGGTTTCCTACGCATTGAGGAGATTTGGCTAGCAGCGAGAATTGGCTTTTTCACATATGCAAGCTGTCACGTTAGATTGAGCGTTGACGCGCTACTTGGAGGCGAAGGGCCTGGATGGTGAAATAGACTCTGATTGGATTTAGATGACAGTCGGCCTCAGGGTAGCGGCCTTTACTTGACAACAGGATCTTTATCTAGATGCTTTTAACCCTTCCACCGGGTTAGAGATTGAGATGCGTGTGAGTCAACAGACACTTCCGCTTCGCTAGCGCGTAAGTGTATGCGTCCTCCTCAGCACGTATTTATAAACTTGTGTGTTTCACCTGTCTGTGATTTTATAAATATTCCAGATGAAAGCGTGTGGCAATGTCAGGCGTGTGAATGACAGATGCAGTTTTGCATGCGACGTGGCTGAGCCGTACCTGCGACGGTCGTGCCCTCGCGCAGGTTTGGCTCTGAGCGGGTGCGTCTGAACACACGGTACCTGTCACAAATAGTTAAAGGCTTTCGCCGTTCTGTCCCGCTCAACAGGATTTGAACTTTTCACTTGTCAATTCACAAAGGTTAGCGTTAAAAGCATGAGGGCAGTGGGTGAAAATTGATGGATGCCTCCCTGGCATTTTTATGGCAAAGCAGATGCCTGCTGTCTGGTGGCCCTTTTCTTCCGCCTCTTTGGAATAAATCTGTGGGTGTGGGCAGGGAATATGAAGGCACTTCAGGCCCAGGGTGTCATCTTCAGGGAAGCTGTGTCCTCTGCAAATCACCCCTCACCATCTCAACCTCTTGCCAGTGTTAATCAGATTACTTCTGTTCTGTTTGGTGTGATGGTTGCACCGCTGTCCCTCTCCAGGTGTGGACTGTGAAGCCGTCTGATCAGCCAAGATGTTTGCGGTGCATCAGACTGAAGTTTGACTAAATAATTTTACCCATTTTAATGATTAATAAACACCTAAGAGTGGGCGTGGCTTATGTAAGTGTGGCTTCATGATCAAGTACCGCAATCAGTTAAATTGTGTCACAAACAAAGTGTGTTTATTTTTTTAATTGCAGGTTGAACTGAAGATGAAATACAATGACCAGCACTCCAAGTCACGGGGACTTCTGCCTGGGGGTCGCTGGTACGAGATTCAGGCATACCGAGCGCTAAATCAGGCACTTGGAAGGTACAAGTTTCTTACATAAAGCAACACTGTAGAATTTTCCAGGGAGAGTTGAAATTTGTGGAATGAAATGACTCCCAATGATCCTGAGTTTACACTAATATTACAAATGAAATCAAGTGTTGTATTTACTGTTCTTCACACACAGGTGTATTCGACACAGAAATGATTGGGGGGCGCTGATTCTGGTAGATGATCGCTTCAGGTCAAATCCAAACCGATACATCACAGGTAATTTAGAGTGTAATAGAAATTATTTGTACTTGTTTCGCCCACATGCATTTCCTTATCTGCATCACTAGGTGGCGATAGTGCCCTGCCGCAGAGGTTAGACTGTGTTAGACAAATGTTAGACTGTGGCCTGCGGCCAGTTAATGTGTACATAAGGGCTTTTCTTTTTTACATGTAACAGCAATGGGTTGAAAAAACTCATTACTTGAAAAACTATACGAGTTGACTGCACTGTGGTAGAGTGTTATGAAAATAGTGGCTATGTGGAGTGGTTTAATGTTTGTCAAGCGCTTCTGTTCTACTCTCCCAGGCCTGTCAAAGTGGGTGCGTCAACTAGTGAAACACCATGACACCTTCTCTGGCGCCATGCAGTCCCTGGAGTCCTTCTCTCAGGGCCAGCAGGGGGCAGAAGAGACCTTTGAAGAGACGGTTTCTCAGATAGCCCCTCCGTACCTCAGCCCCTCGCTGGTCAGCTCCGCTATCTCACCCCCTTCTGAGATAATCGCCCCTTACAAGACAACTGACCCTCAGCTGGCACAGCCAAACATACACCCTGAGGTGAAGGCTGTTAACCCTGAGGGCAGCTTTTCTGAAGCAGGTATGTGATTCGGGTGGATAAAAATGTACAGTGATTGGTGGTTAAAGGGTTAACTGACCCATAAATGAGAAATGTGAGGTTACAAAACTGTATGATTTCCTTTATTCCATAAAACATAAAAGGTTTACCAGAATGTCTGTTTGTTTATTCCCTACAAATTTTGTTTATAAAGATGACAGGATAAGTTAGGAGGCTTGGCAGCGTCTGTTGTCTATTTACTTTTATTGTTTGGAAAAGCACAGTGTGACGATTCTGACAAACTACTTTTGCAATTTTCTTTTGTTACAATAATAAAGTAAATCATATGGCTGTGGAATGACATGAGGATTTAGGTAGCGATGACCCTGTTTTGGGGATAATTATCAAAAATGTTTATTCACTATTCATACTTTACACTATACTGTACCATACATTTACATTTATTCATTTGGCAGACACTTTTATCCAAACAGTGAATTCAAGGTACACATATTTTTATCAGGACTTGCCTTCCCCTGGGATCGAACCCACAACCTTTGCGGTGTTAATGCAATGCTCTACCAGTTGAGCTACAGTATAGGATACCATAGTATAGCAACTGTGGCTATACCATAGTATCCTATACTGTACTATGCTATTCTATACTGTACTATACTATGCTATACTGTACTATACTATGCTATACTATACTATCATATTTAATCATATTTCATATTTATACTATCATATTTAACGCTTACAAAAACACTGTATTTGCAGATAAACAATCATTGGATCTTCCTGCTTCACTCTATTTAAATTTAATCACACGTAATCCTAGCAGTTATTTTCATTTATGTCTTCATGTCACTTCAATGATTGTTTGATTGTTATTTGTGAATCTGTGTACATGGTGATTCTTGATCACAGTTGCTATGACATCTGTGCTAGACACCTATAGTTCATGCCGTTGATATCACAAGCCATAAGTCAAACCATCTGGCGGGAGTGTGTTCATGAACATGTATGTGTGTTTTTGTTCTTCACTCCTGATTGCTCCTGTCAGACTCTGTGGGTCCCGACTGACTGCACAGCACTGGGAAGAGCAGATGTCTGACTGTTGCTTTTAATGAAATCGCTTTGACCTTTGTTTGTGGTAGATTGAGCGTGACTATTTGCGCACACTTGAGAACAAATCAGAGACTCCTCATGCAAACATGCAAGCCGTGGTCCGGATGCCCAACCAAAGGCTTCACAATAATGACGCAGTCGCACCGCACCACCACTTTAGCTTTTGAGGCATTTTGTATTGAATCCTGTAGGACAATGTTGACTGTATTGTTTTAGCCAGAGATTCTGGTTTCAGAGCTGGTGTACACACCCATAAGTTTTATGTATTTTGTCACTCAGATGTCTTTGTGTTTGTCTGTTTGAACAGGTGACCAGAAGACCATACAGGATCCATCTGAACCAATCACTTCATCAAACAGCAAACCCAGTTTTCAAAGAGCAATGCGGCCCGTGGACCATCTTTTCACCTCCACCCCGGTCAACAGCCAATTTAGGACCCCTATCTTTCAGTCAGAGCGATCAGAGAAGCCAGTTTCTCAGGATCCAAATCCAGTTCAGAACAAACAGGAAGTTGTTCCAGTACTTCCTGTGAAACCAGAACACCAAACGGCTGAGGCGTCTAACGTAAGCAAAAGTTCACTTGACCCTCCGCAGTCCAAGCAGAACACGAGCGAAATTGATCTTGAAGACTCAGAAGAGGAAGAACAGAGCATCTTTTACAGCCCTGAGCTGTTTGAAGGAAATGAGGAAGAGGAGGAGACGACCGTTACAGAGGTCAAGAAATCTCCTCAGATAGCACAAGTCAACGATCGTCCTGCTAATGGCAAATCTGAAGCATTTTCAGAGGAGCCGTTTGGCTCAGAGCAGGTCAAGAGGACATTGTCCAAAGACCCATTGAGTGGCCCAGCCCCAGACAACGCATTATTACAGGCTAATGCAGACGTCTTGAGTACAGACTTTGAGAATAGGCCTGACTCACAAAGAGTCTCTCGCAGTAGCCGCTCACATAGACTCTCAAGATCTAGGCAGAAAAGGCCCAGCACAGGAACGTCAGGTAAACTCACTAGCTACTTCAAATATGTGCCTCCAGGCAACCAACCGCAAGTAATCACGATTGACGACTAATTATGTTTTAGCTTTGAGTGAGGTGAGGAAAGAAAAGAAAGCGAATGTATGTTTTATTCTTTTGGTGATAAAATGTAAACGGTAAATTTGTCAGCATATTAATGTATCTGCTTTTAAGAATTATTAAAATAAGTAACAAGCAAATTCTACCCTCTGTCACACGTGATCTGTTGACCCGGTTGGTTTTAATAAGATGTACCACGGCAGCTAAATGCTAGAGAAGGTGGGGGGGTTGCATGCATGATTTCACTTGGCTAAGAGCTTCTACATTTTTACTCAGAAATTACAGCCCATTAAAGTTTTATTTGTGTGAACTGTGAATGTAAACAGGGGGCAGCTGTGTAGTGCTGGGGGCCGGGGAGTCGCGTTTAAAGGGCCGGCGGGTTTGTAAACAGGCACAGGAAGTTCCTCTATTCTATCCGCTTTTACTGAGAGCTCTCAGTAATAACCACACAATTAATAATGCAGCGACAAAAAACATTTTTATTGGTAAGAGTTTTTGTACAGTTTCTGTGGAGGAAATGAAAGTAAAATATTTTCTTTTTTTCTCTCTTTAAAATAAACCTGCTTTTTTCCTGTGTCCCTACAAAAAAATAATAATTAAAAGGGGTCACACAATTGCATATTGGACAAAAAAATGTTTTAAATTCTTTTAAAAACGTTAGTCCAATATGCAATTATATAGGTCAAAAAAAAGAAATTGTTTAGTTCAGCTTAACAAAGTATTTCTATCGTTGCATCCCAAGCCCAAATGTGTGTGTGTGTGTGTGTGTGTGTCTGTGTGTTTGTGTGTGTGTGTGTTTTATATATAATATTTATATATATATGTGCAGTATCACCTAAACGCTGCATAAGATCAAAATTAAAATGCACTGTTAAATGTTATCCATACAGTCTGTTCAAAATAACATATTAAATGTGATGTTTGTTTGATACTGTATGTAGTTAAGAGGTGGGGAGGGGTGACTCTCAAATTAACCCCCATTAGCCTGACGAGATTTGTCTCGTTAGAGCAGCTTAAACGGCGGTGCTGTTAATGTGGGTCCAGCAAAGAGCAGGAAGAAATTGTATTTCAGTTTGTTACTGTAATTGCACGACAGGCTGAGATCAGGCCATTAGTATCAATCTGAATAAAGATGCTAAAGACTTAGGCGTGAGAACATGTGGAGCTCAAGACGTCCTAATAAGCTGTCTGCAGCCACGCAAGACTGCCAAACAGTTGGACTCTGCCCCAGTCAGCCATTTATTAAACTAATAAAATTAATTCAATTAGCCTAATTCAGCCCTTGTGTGGCCGTCTGTCCAGGTTTAAAGGGGTTTTCGATGTTGCAGACGAAACGCTTTCCACTGTTTAAGCATTATTGCATTCAGGCATTATAATGTTGGGTTTGTTTGCAATGTTTATTTAGTGCATGCGCTTTATTCAGCAGGTCAAAGGTCAAATGCGCCAGTAAGCATAAGAGAGGGAGTGTTGGTGAAGTTCCAAGCACAAAGTCCACAGTTAGGACGTGGAAAAACCAGATCAGGGCCTTTGGCCTCATTGGAACCAAACTTGCAGCATGAAATGAAAGGCCATCTCCAAAGCAGGACCAAGACAGAGACAGTTACAGAAGTTAAAACAGATGCTGTAGAAGCGTCTGGGCTTCAAAACGGTAGTTATGTAAAAAATGCAGGCTTCTGCAACCAACACCGCCATGCTAGAACAAAAGCAGGAGTAGTGCCCTTAAAAGGGTGCAAACGCAGTAAGCCCCTAGTTCAGGGTGTATCTGGGCATGAAGGTTCTCCAATGATCTTTTGTGACTCTTCTATAGAAACAGAGCAATTTCCTCATACACCTGTGCTGAACAGCAGCTTAGAGACTCAGAAAACAGGTAAGAACAAAGTTTCTATGTTCTTAAACATTTGGATGCACTAATTCATGGTGTGCTATTTAGTTTGGTGTCTGTGATCCCATGAAAATAGGTATCAAAGTTCTGAGGTTTTATTCAAGGAAGAGCAGGCAGCCAAAGAGGCTTTAAATGTCTTCTGATGACAGACCCAAACACAGAGGTTGGGATATTTGCAACCTGCAATGAGCACTCAGTGGTTGGATTTTCCTTGTGTGACTTAAGCTTTTCTCTTCCAGTGGTTTCTTAGTCAATCTGCATTTTTGAATGGACTTCACGGACATGTTCCAGGGTAAGTGACACAAGCATGAAGTTATTGCCAAAACATTCCACTCTGCAATCTGCTGGTTTTAGCTCAGACTGGCCAGAAAGTCTTTGGTTTATTTAAGCGTAACTTTAGCTCACTGGATTAGCGATTTCCCCCAATCGGATGTGTGGTCTGACGGTTCCGTGTCGTCTGACTAAACCACATCCCGGTTTGACACACCCTTGGTGTCCAATTGGGGTGTGGTTTTGACGCTAGTCATGCAAAACATGTCACCTTATGTGTGCCGGGTAGTTCAGTGTAACCCTTGTACAGATGTACCTGCTGCTTAGGCTGGGTTAAAATGATTAATAATTCACATAGAAAACAGGTTGAAGTACAAATGTTTCAGTAATGTTAGTTTAATGTTTTTCCATGCCTCACATGGTTACCAAATGGTAATTCTATTCAGATAGGAATTTGGGCATAGTAATAGTTCTAATTGATTGAAATTTTACTTGCTAAGATAATTATTAGTGTCTTTTAAAGAAAGAAAACAGACACTCATTTTTTCACACCTTTGACAGTCAGTAACAGCAGTTTGTTATTGTTACATGTTGTGTGAGGTTATTTCAGGCCAAAGAGAGCACACATACGCTACACAATCATAAAACACATTTGTGTTTAATTGTGTTTAACTGGTATTAATAGCCTGTGCTTGTACAGTGCCATATGGGTCAGGTTTTTCCTTATCAAAAGTATAGAAATCTGTATTGATTTCATGTCTGTGAAGCTTAATGAAACCAGAAGCAGACATGCAATTGGGCCAGTAGAGGAAATCACAGACTGGAGCAACGACACACATTAAATTATGATCATGTGCTCCTTGTATCTAGATTAGAAATGCTGTAATACTGATTAACAGCTGTCTGGTTGGTTTTGTGTCATTTTGATCAGGATCTTATGACTACCAGGTCTTTTGTTAGTAGGCTGTTATAGGCTCTACATGAACATAAGTTTATTGATCCATGGAGCCGATAGCCATAAACATGCATTTAAGTTCCTCAGATGACCTCATCAACTGAGGTCATTTTATAGTGTTAAAACACTTTTCCCTCTGCTTGGTTTTGCTTGATTGTTGATGTTTTAAGGATATATAAATTATACTTTCACAAAGAATAGTTCCAGAATTCTGTACTTTTCTGTGATCATCTTGTGTTGTAGGCTCTTGTGCTTACATCTTATGTATCCTGTTACGCTTTAAATAATTTTTAGATTAAGTAAGAGATTTATCAGTCTACAACCATTCTGTGGTATGTGTTTCTATCCACAGTCCTAATGTGCATACAAGCTCTACATAGCTTTTTATAACTGTGTTTTTCCTGGCATTCGAACCCTTGACCTAGGTGTTGTGGTTCCTCTACCAGTTGAGCTTCAGGAGAGATGTTACGATCTCTTTGTTTTAGCTGCGTGTTGTTGGACTGTATACCCGGCACACCCACTCTGAACTTAAGCCGTGACTCTCATTGCCCTCCTGCATCAGTCTCACCCTGAAAAATCTCTCACCCCTCTGGCTTGACCCTCCATCTGAGCGTGTCACCCCATTATCCTTACCGCCACCATTGCATCGCGTTTATCATGCCTTCCGCTGGTGTGTAACAAAAGTTTGGGCTTCTCTCCGGCCCTGTAATCCTTTCTGCTGGCCCATTTCCCTCTGCTTGGCCTATTGTCTTTGCCTCAAAGCAAAGCTCATCCTCTCAGAGGTGTTGGCCTCAGCCGTTACCTCTCAACGCTGCTGAACTTTAATTCATTATGGGACAGAACGTTGAGGGAACATTAAATAATTGGCCATTATTCTCAGCCTGGAGGGACCTCGGTGCACACGGTGCAGTTTGGTGGTTTTAAATGTGGGGAGGGTAGGTTGACAGACTCTGACCTCATTATCGAGGATAACGTTATATTTATAATTACGCTGGATCGTTTTGCCTCGTGAGGGGGAATTCTCACGCTTCACAGAGTATAAAATGTGACCATTCAGAGTTTTCATTTCACTGCTTTTGATATGAAACAAAATAAAACATTGGTTGATTTATTTTCCAAATGTCTGCACTGTTTATAAGCATATAAATATATCTGTTCTAATTTAAAAAAGCTTTATTTAATAAGGCTTAATTCAATCGGATTAAGGTGCCACCATGATTTTATTTTTGAAATTGCTTGGATTAAATTAAATTTTAAATGTTTTAAAACTTTTGGGCCCTTTATTTATTTTAAAATGAGTTATGATGTATCGCCACTGCATTAAAATAGGAATTTGTTTCAGTTTAGTTTTGGGTGAACCATTAACCTTTGAGTAAATTTAGTTATGTTTTCGTGCATGTAGCGCCTTCACGATCACAGACATATTATTCTTTTCCGTTACAGAATCTCATGTAAGATTTCTGATCAGCTTTATCTGTGTGAACAGTGAGATGAATATAAATTGGTAAACAATGAACAGTTCATGAACTCAGAGATTTAACGCTGTCTGATGTCTTGCTGTCCCCAAGGCTTGGCATCTCGCAGGACAAGAAGCTGTTAGCCAGAAACTGTGATAGCATTGTTAGGGACGATGGATAGGGTGTTGTAACTGCTGTGTTTCTGGTTTGGGAGCTTTAACTAGGAGTGGCTTGTGGACAGGTGGTTGCCTAGTCACTGAATGTTTGTTGCCATGGCAACAGGCTGCAGCAGTCTTGATAAATCCTCATTTTATAAAGGGGGATGCAGGCAGGCAGGTGAGGAGTAATCTGTAATGTAATGGATAGCTAATCCTCATTTTGGTTAATCTGTCTGTAATGTTGCTGTCTTGTGCTGGCGTGGATGCCAGTTTTTACAGCTCAAATGCAGAATAAAAACCCTTATGGGCTGGAGAGGATCTGTTAGAGATTTAGCCCTATAATCTCTGGGAATAATGGGATCATGAGGAGACAAAGGTATTAAGGAATGAAGAATAAGTCTGATATGTCTCACATATTAAGTTAATAAAGGTAAAATGGCTGAAACAGGGGTATTGTAAGATCTCTGCAGGCATTGGTTGAAAATATCATTGAGAGAAATGTATGAAAAAATATGTTGGCATATATAAACATTTTTTTTGGTGCCTGGTTTGCTTTGGTTTTAAATATTTAGCAAAACCATATAGAGATGTATAGTGTCACACATTTATACATTTAGCAAAAAAGTATAATTATTTTTCCATAGCTTTTTCCCAGATTTGGGACACGGTGTGAAGACATGGATAGAGTCTGAAGCTCTGAAGGTGCTGTTGGATTCTTCTCATCATCCTAGTTCCTAAACATCCTCTCAGTCTGTCTGAAAGCACAGCTGTCAGATCTTGGCTTGGGTTATAGTTTTGGAGCTCCTTGGACAATAAAGCCGGATTTCTTTCAGAGGTTTATGCAGAATTAGACACTTAATCTGACTTAATTTGATAAGTAGACTGATCTGGGTATAGACATTCTTTATTATGGTTCAACCTCTGTTGTTTGCCCAAATCTTTTAATTTGTGTTTTTTCTGTAATCTTTTAAATCATTGAGGACAGTTGTCAGGTGTCGCAGTCGCTTGGACAGATATGAAATGTTTAATCGTTCGTTTGCAGTGTCGTGTACATCAGGCCTAGCATTGTTGTCTTGTGTGGTTTGGTTAGCAAAGCCGTCATTAAAAACATTTTAGTAAAATTTTAGTAAAATGTAAAAAAGTATTAATAATTAAACCCTTATTTCCATTTTCAGCTGAAGAAGTGGTTATATAAGTGAATCTGAAGATTAACTCGCTAATGAAAAGCTCTTTTATTTTGTTTATTTTATGTTGTAAGTGCTGCAGTGGCCATTAGTTGAATCAATCAAAGACTTGAGACTGATTTGGTAACTCTGTTGTCATTTCCATTTAGGCGGAAATTGATTTCTTAATTACGGGAGAGAGTAATCATGTGTTGTCTGTTAATGAATACAGTTTAAAAACTGCTGTTGACACACATCACTTAACATTTGTTGATCAATAAAATTGACTTCATAATAGTGATGCTGACGGACCTAATATTGAACTCAGCAGTTTGTATGTCTGGGCAAACCCTCCCAGGCTTTCAGTGTTTTAGTGAGAGGGTTAAATAAAGCTGATTTAGTCCAAGCAGACTCTAAACTCTAGATCAGAGACTTGTTTGAATTCTTTCTAAGTAATTCAGGTAAAATCTCTGTCAGACAAAAATGTCTAGCACAGAGTCACGGACGACAGCAAATCAGCAAAGCCAGACAATGTGTAACAGCCTCTGATTGGCCCGTTCCTCTCCTCTGGGGTATATGTGAGACCCCGCTCATATATTTCCTCACATTCCCCATTTTTTGTGATGTAGATACCTATAAAGTTGTCTGTCTTCACCATGTGTTTCTGATTTTCAGTAGACTGGGTGGAGAGCTCATGAACTTCATGTCTGGTAGAACGTCTTCTTGTACTGACCCTAGCAGGGATTATCTGAGCTATGAGGCTGGCTTGTCTTCATGCCATGATGGCTTCTGTTGGAGCGCAGATCATTCCTACCTAACCAAGGGTGCTAAATAACTGTTTCTGAGTGTGCGTCTCCTTTTCATTAGGTATTAGTGAAGAATGTTGAGAAGCTGAGTTTGAGTTCCTTGCTGAGTTTAAGGGTAAATCATCAACTCTGAGACTTGCATGTAAGGGCTCCATGCTGCTAGTGATTTGCTGCTTTATAAATGCTGCAGACAAGCTAGTTTTTGTGATTTCAGTGCTGGTCATAAATATAATACAGAATCCGGTCCGTTCCCTTGTGTGTGTAGGTCTTTATCTTTTCTAGACTGTCTAGATCCAGACTTCAGAAGATATTGGTCCTGTGTGAACTGTTTTGTATCTCAGTGCAGCATGTTTTCAACATAAGTAAGGAATGCGTACTTCCCTGTACCCTTATTAGTGTACATATTTAGTGCACAACGTTCCCTTGTTTCATGCACATACTACTGAAGTTTATACAGAACCAGTGAGAGATTTTCACCATATAACTTTCAGTTATTACTACATTTGTGCATTTTCTTTCCACGTTTATCATTTTTAATTTTAGTCTAATTTGATTATGCTTTCAGCTGCCAGTGTGTTTAACACTTATCATATTTCACATCATTCCACAGATTGTTTTTTTAACCACAATACATGTTATAATAATAATAATGACATAGCCAGAGACACTCCCCATGGCCTCCACTTCCAGAACTATCGCTAAGCAAACAGATAGCATGTTCTTAACAAGCTGATAGATTTCATCAGAGAAACCAATCAATCGTCTACTGTTAAAACCAGCTGCCAGCCCTCACAATGATGGATGCCACATCTGTTTGTAGAAGTTACTGTGGAAAAAAGCTTGCTGGCTGTGAGAGAATGCGAGACTCCTCCTTTCTCTGGTTAAGTGTCAGAGCTTGCAAATGAGTGAAGGAAACTTAAGTGAAAATTGAACGCTTTAGAAGTGCCAGGAGTGAAGGGTGTTTGTATGTGTGCCTGCGAGCGAATTCGTGGCTCGCTAGAATGTAGGTGGTCTCCGCTTGTGTAAATATTGGAAGCTTTGAGACACAGTGTGTCAAAACAAGCAGGGCTTGAAGTGCCACGTTAATGAATGGGGCCACATGTGGAGTGCCACGGCGGTTTGTTTAAGCAAATGAGCTCTGCTGACAGACATCTGCCCTAATGTGCAGGCTGAGACAGCTCCAATGCAGGATTTACATGTAGACACACATGCTAACACCGCAAACGCTGCGTCGCACTCTCCCCTAGCTAACAATTTTAGGTTGTACGAATGTTCTCTAATGTTTCTGTTAAGTAACAAAAATGTTCAAAATGTACATTTTTAATGTTCTAGGGACATTTACAACATCCACTTTAAACCTTTTATTAATGATATTGTTTGTTTTTATAAGAATGTTATTCAAACATTGATTTATTCTGCAACATTTTAGTTTTTATTATATAATATGTAATATTTATAAACCTCAGTAGTTACTGCAAGACTGTTGACTTGATTTTTTAGAGAATGTTAGCCAACGTTCTGAGAATGTTCCCTGTTAGCCGTGTCCCCTCTCTGTGGAGGGGGTCTTCAGAGACTCAGAGAGGCATCAGACGTCTCTGTGCTGACAGGTGAGTTGTGTAAGGATTGGGGGTTGGGTGAATTTTACATGCACATTCTCAAAACATCAAGCACTTGCCTTGACTCATCATTACATGGTACACAAAAATCATGGGAAAGTCAACTGTTTGTTTAGCACTTTATTACCGGTGCCTTAAATCCAGCCCACTCACTGCATGTCCAAGTTTGGTACTGTAGCCTTCATCTTCAAATTAATGCATACTAAAAACCGGTTTAGGGCCTTTTAGAGGTGGGAGATTAGCATGTGGGCACAAGCTAATGGTGCTAAACGTCTTGTAGTTTTCAAAGAGCTTGACACAATGAAGAATGAGTTATGAAGGGCTAATGAATTGTCATCGGAAGCTAGATGTGCTAAAGAATGGCTTTCAGGGGGAATTTGAAGTGTTGAGGTACGTTTTACTGAGTAGTTGACTTTAATCTTTACAATTTCATTGAACCGAGATTTGTGGCTTTTTCTGAAATGAATCTGGCCTGCATTTCGCTAATAGACGTGCGTGTTTGAGTTTTCTGCTGCAATAAACTTTATTCAGTCTAGAATTATTTGCTTTTGGTGAATGGATAAATCACATTTATATTTGAGACAGACCCAAAGCAGGTGTGACTGACACAATACTACTGGTAATAATACAGAATCTAAAGGCTGAGGCATCAAAACAAACCACCAAATGGTGTCAGAACAGCCCCGAGCCAGAATCTTTGCAACAACAACCGAGGTGATACCTTAGAAACTGAAAACAAGCCGGTGTTGTCATTTTCCAACAGGATGAAAGATATTTATGCAGTGAAAGGATCAGTGCTCAAAAAATTTGTGTGCTTTAGCGAGCGAGGGATTACTTATGTAAAAGAACAAGGGGAGGTGTCGGCACAGGTGCCTCGCGGTGTTGAGAAGCTCCACTGGCTAACGTCCAGACACACTCACGCATCTCCCGCTCCCCTCCCTTGCTCTGCGTGTCAGCGCACAAAGCCCGTGGGCTTTCTGACAATGAGAGCATCGCTGTCGCACCAGGAGAACACCTCGAAAGCAAACACGCTCCTAGCTAGCCACAAAAGCAACCAGGGAGCAATGCACTTTTATGCCCATGAGTGCCTTGTTACGGGCACAATGACTCGCAGGCCTGGACAGCAGGTGTTACATTAAAGCGCTGCTCTGATGTATTGTGGCTGTCCATTCGCACTAGAATCCATATTTGCTTTCTCTTTGACTTTCCAATCACACCCAACAAAGCATTGTTTTTGAGTGCACAGGAAAGTGCTGTGTTAAGCTTTGTTATCAATTATGTTTAGAGAGATTGAGGTGCATTCAAGGTCGGCATCTCTCTTCTTTTTTGTGTTTGCTCACAAC